>JAWPHD010003948.1:0-201335 GCA_037043455.1 Cyrtodaria siliqua
AACGACTGACTTAATATAGTCTGGTACCAACCCAGCGTCAGTCTGCCTTTTTAGTATAGGCTACTTTTAGGAAAAGAAACAGTAACTAGAAAGAAGAGAAAATTAAATTTAATGTGATTACACGGCTGACTAAATATAGTCTGGTACAAACCCAGCGTCAAGCCAAACATTAAACAATCTTTAATATGATTAAGGGCTGATTTAAATATATCTTGGTACCAACCCAACGTCGAGCCGTCTATAAAATAAGTAAAATATAATCTGGTACCAACCCAGAAACCGACGTATAGAAACGGGGTTTAGTTCCGTATATACGACACATTAAATATTTCTCTTGCTAATAATCTGCATAAGAAAGTGACATTATTAGAGTATACATTATTAGAGTATACAGTCAGTAAAATGTAACTACCACCTTGGCACGTGAGTTACAAATATACGAAAAATCCATCCCATATGGCAATGATTTTGAAATTTTTGTCAATAATATATTGATCTAAAAACGCTATAGAAGGAATAGGTTGAGATTTTATAGCAACCGATGAAGGCCATCGGGCTGAAAACGTTTTTGCGGCAGGATATTGTTTTCCTGGTAAAATCGTTAACCTATATACAGTGCGTATAGACAGACAGAAATATACTTGCATTGTCTGTTATTTGGCTATATAAATAAAAATTGAATATAAACCTAAGTGTGCATAATGCATAACCAAATAAATTCACACAACAGCGGCACACGTAAAACACTGGGTGTGAGACAAACACCCGTGAGGAATTCCCTAACTAGGCATGGGACCCTTACGAGACATTTTGAAACGTCAACTTTGGTCGGACACCCGCACCACCCCATAACAGCCTAATAAACTTGATAGTAAAAGGCACTGACATAATATTCTATTTATCATGTAGATTATCCATATTTTCTGTATGAATTACTATTATTACCTATTTCTCAGAATGGTACGCCTATCGAGGACGTCGCCATGTTGTTGTTTTTGTTTGTTCTACGTCAGGCAAAGTCACGTGCATAACGTCAGATAACGTTACGTACAATAAACCCCGAGGGATTCCGCGTTGATTTGCTTTATTGGTCAGTGCCTAATTAAAGCAAAATGTAATAGGTCACCCCTTTATTAGGCAGAAAAGTGCATATCTGCATAATAAAAACTTTTTTACATCACTTGCTGCTTCTCATAAGTTTAAAATAAGAAATAAATATTGAATTAACTTGAAATTATGTTTTTTTAAAGTCTCATGGAATCTCTCAAAATCTCGCCAAAATCGCCCCAGACATGAGGGGCCCAGACATGAGGGGCGATTTCAAACGTACATGTACTATGTTTCCCAGGCCCTGGTTCTGGATCCATGTAGTATAGCGTCGACGAAGAAATCAGAAGCGGGTCGGGTGACCGAGGCTACCTTATACATGTGGCAATTTTTAGAAAAATCATGACGTCGTTTTGTTGTTTTAATGACGTCAGCTACGTTACGCGGCTGTAACGCGTTCGCTCTACAAAAGTAAAGATTTCAATTAATGATAAATAGAAACCGTGTCTGAACGTATCGTATGCTATATCTTGCTAACAATTGGGATTAAATGGTTTACTGTATACAAACACAGTGATTCGGTCCTCATTTGCACCTATAATACACTAGTGTATTACGGGAAATAAGTCATGGCTTTATTACACTCCCAGAAGCCATGTTATATGATAAAAATATATAATTCCAAAATATGTACATAATATGCGTTACAAAACTAACTTCAATTAAATAGCATGATATATATGCCGTAATTATATAACTACTGAGAAAAGGCAGATCAGGTCAACACACCTCGTGTTCAAAGTACAGTGTATTGTACTGCTATCAAAGCCGCCTATTCACACATTAAATGAATGGACGCAGATAGTATAAAATAATCTGCCTTGATATGTGTTGCCTGTCATCTGTTATAGCTGCTTATCGTTATTACAGCCATTACGCAATGAATCGGGAAGATCAGTCACTATAATATTAATGTCATTATCACCAATCTGTGCATTCTATCAATTTTACTCAATGTCATATAACTATTCTGAACCTTGGAAAATACAACTATTTAGCTCCAACATATGTTTTATTTTTCTCACTTTTTCAAGGGACTCATGGCAATCCATGAATCTTGATTTGTTTCAAACTACCAGCGTCGCGTTAGTTTTCAACATAACTTACATACTTGCAATCATCTATAATATTTATTCGAATACATTAGTTCAAAGCAAATTGTTTTTACATATTACTGACTTTTGATAATATTGCACCAATAAAATATTTAAAAGTTATTGTAGATTATTGAAGAAAATGGAAGTCTCATATTTTTATTTAATTACATGTATAAGCAAGCAGTTTTGAAGTCAAAACGAGGCATGATTAATGAATCGAAATGCTAAATTAAATGCTTAATTAATACTAACAATTGCCGTGTGTCCCTCTAACATGTACGACATTTAAATAAAAAGACACGATTTAAATAAATCGACGTTCGATATACTAACATGAGTAACGATTATTTAAATTCAAATCACATCACTTAATAGGAACCATATGTACTAAATATGCATGTCCATTTTAAATCGGCACACGATTTAACTAAATGGTTTTGATTTAGATAAATATTTGCGATTAAATAAATCGTCATCAATTAACTAAACGTGCAACGATTTAATGAAATCTGTTAAATATGAACACTATTAACATATGTATGAACTCGCCAATATTTACCTAAAAGGGTGTGATTTAAATCAATATTATCGACGTTCGATTTTCTAAATGTGCAACGAATGAATTAGTAGCTATCCACCAACAACAGCCAAACTGTACAACATATGTAAACCTACTGCTGATGAGGTATATATAGAAGCACTTTATTTCAAAATCAGTAAGCCATAGGCCCATGTGATCATACAATAGTATACATATACATTTTAACAGACGTAGCAAGATCCGTACATACATGTACTAACAAATATCAGATGCAAAAATAAACAGTTATACTGTTTACTTCTTTTTAGAGAATAAAAACAGAAAACAAAAATAGAAACAAAACACATGAACACGTCAGAATTTCCATTTAAAATTTCACGGAGAAGGTGACTAAATATATATAAATATATCAATGTCATGAACATATAAGCACATACAAATACGTTTCAAACAATCAAAAATGCTCTATTTGCATTTTCAAACGTGACAAAACCACACACACAAATATACATGACTATGTGAAAATAAAATAGTAAAATTACACACAAAACATTACAATTGAGATAAAGAAAATGAGACATGGAATTACAATTACATCAAATAAAATTATTAACGTTTTCCTTATTTCAAATGCTTTAAAATTATACACACTTACATTTTTAATTTCTTTTTCATTTTTGCTGTAAAATGTTCTTTTAATTTGAACATGCTCGGTCGATTCCAAAATTATTTTTAATATATATTTTTCGGATATCTTTAAACAGATCGCAATCGAAAATGAAATGAAACTCGTCTTCAAGTTTATTGCAAATTATACATATTCTATCTGCTAATGGTATTCTTCTAGGTCTATACCACCTACCAGTCTCTGTAGAAATACTATGAGACGAGACAATTAATCTGGTCATCGCTAGTTTATGCACTTAAGAAATAATTGAAAATCAAAACAAACATTTCTTTAAAAAATATTGCTCTCGATGAACGTTCTAAACGTTCATGCCAAGACTGTATTTTATTATCATAAAGTCGTTGTTTAACTATACCTAAGAAAATATCCGCATCTCTGGTTTAGCCACACGTAGTAAAAACCCATTGACGATAATAAATCGCGAACTAGGGTTACCCATGATACTTTGGGTAAATATCAGCATCTGTTTTTAGAACATTATAAATAACTTTGTAATATTTGTTTTCACAACTGTTTAAAATCTTTAACCAATATTTAATAATTCTCTAAACTCTGTTATTGATAAGGCTAAACCTGCCCACATATCATACACAAAATCATTTTGCGTTGTACGTTTTACTTTCAATATACGTTTGCAATAAAGTGTATGTATTCTTTCAATATTGTTTGCACTGTGGAAACCCCACACGTCACAAGAATAATTGGGCAATATAAGCTTATCAAATAGTTCAAGTCTATGAGATATAGAAATGCCTGTAAAGTTTAGAAGACTTATTCAGTTTGAATATTGCTTTTTGTGCTTTACCCGCTAACGTTAATTGCGTTTCACTGAAAGAACCGCCTTGGGTAAAAACAATGCCAAGGTAAGTAAGTGACTTCATAATTTCAATTTGTAAACCATTGAAAAGACAATTTAAATTACGTGGTAACAATCCAGCTTTTCTGAAAACAATTATTTTAGTTTTTGTAACATTCATTTTCTCTCGCAGTAATCAGACCTTTTTGAAGACCTACAGCGCTTTCTGCGAAAATAACAATATCATCAGCATATAGCAATATAAATAGTTTTGCATGTATACCTCGACACCATCAAATTTATTTAAAATGAAATATTCCTCAATATCATTTAAGAACATTGAGAAAAGAAAAGGAGATACATATTTTCCTTGACGCACTCCAATCATGCATGAAAACTCGTTGCTTAACGTATTATTATATTTTACTCGTGACTTAATACTATTGTACATACTTTTAACTACATTGAACATTTTACCTCTTACATCCAATTGCATTAATTTATACCACATACTGTTTCTATCTATATAATCAAAAGCTTTGCTAAAATCAATAAAACTATCTTCTTACCACTATTTATTTTATGTGTAATAAGTCCTTGAAGAACAAATATGTTGTCAGTTGTACTCATACCACTGCGAAAGCCTGCATCTGCTTTATATATACATTGTAATTTTCAGCCCAATAGCTTAAAGGAGTATTTATAATAAGCTCGTAAATAGTTTACCCAACGTACTTAATAATGTAAATCCACTATAATTATCTGTGTCATTAATAGAACCATTCTTATGTAGTGGGATGATATATCCTTCTGACCAAGACTCAGGAAAATACGTGTGTTCAATATAGTGTTAAATAATGTGTATATATACAGTAATAATTGGTGAGCACCATGTACAAAGTAATCATTTAAAAGAAAATCTGGACCAGCATTTTTACCATTTTTAAACTGTCTAATAGCTTTTAATATTTCCTCATTACTTATAACTACATCAAGTTCACTAAACATAACTTGGAACTCGCCATTTGAAAAAAATCATTAAAATACAAAACATCTTCATTGGGTAGGGAAAAAGGATCATCAGGATTATTGACAGACTTAAAATATTGTTCAAAGCAGACAATGATATATTTGGACATTTTACATGCGATGCCTCTCTTAACATTTTCCAATATAGTTTCGCATTCTTATGCCTGTATGTCTAATGTTTTTGTTTGTTCATTATTATAATCTCTTTTACATATTTTTAACATAAACTTATATTCAGAGCGTGGTCTAACAAGTAAAACTCTGTTTTCGTCTGACTGACATTGTCTATAACAATTTAAATGAAAATGAAAAATAGTTCTCAGGTCTTCACAACTTTCATTAAGTCAGTCATTATATTTTGTTTAATCTTACTTGTATCATTATTGTGACTAAGTGTTTTTTTAAATAAAGGGTTTGAAACACTATTCATTAAATTTGAAAAATCCTGTAAACTAGATTCAATACCATTCATGTCAACACATGAACTCGTAGTTTGAGTTAAATTATTTACAACAAATACATCGCACTTCAAAGTATCACCCGGCTTGCGGAACGTCGGTGGTTCTACCCAGGTGCCCGCCCGTGTACGAAATTTTCTCGAAGGGGCACCTGGGGTCTTTCTCCACCAATGGAAGCTGGAAAGTCGCCATATAACCTTAGCTGTTGGTGCGACTATAAAATCCAATTCAATCAATCAAAGTATCACCATATTCACATCTATGCTCACTATTCCATATATATTTGCAATCTATAGCTATATGATCAACTTCATCAACAATATTACCATTCAAAACTGAATATATAAAACGTACATAATTTGAGAATCAAGACTCTATAGACGCAATATAAACGGCTTTAACCAGCCAAGGCAAACCTCAAACTGGTGCTTCGAATTAAGAGTAACCAACTCTTAATTCGTTTTCGCATATTTAATCACAGGTATTTTAAAAACCTGTCAAAAAACTATACTTTAATCAAGACATATGCATTATTATATGATCTGAACACATGGATAAAGAGTTTTGATAAACTGTTTCGTAAGTGTAATTTTCCCCTTATTTCGCGGGTTAGTTTCTTTAAATCCGCAACACAAATCCTAAATATGAACAATATTTACTAAATTGCAACACGACTTAACTCAGATTTGAACAAATGCTTGCGATTTACATAAAACAATTTCCATTTAGTCTATTTATTTAAAATAGGTGCAGTTCATACCAAATAGTGAAAAAAACAAACACATATTGCTGCAAGTGTTGTCTAATCATGTCATACTGTGTTCTTCTCACCTACATCAGAAACACATATCTATGGGCAATCAGTATAAATACCTAACACCGAACAAAACAATCATACGTGTTGAAGCTACAGAGTCTCTATTTTAACTAGTAATAACTCATGAATATGAATGAGTCACGTGTGAAGTAGTTTCAAATCGACGAACACCCAAATAGTCGGTATATAAGGCAGAAATCGATGCGTAAAATATCACATTTGTATTTAGCCTTCGTACAGAGAACATCGATAAATATACGGCTTTAGAATATATGTGAAAATAAATACAAGATGGATTATATATTTATAGATTCATCTTGAGTTGCGTTCAAATATGTTGTTATTTTGCCTCATAATAAATGGTAGTTTGTATACCATTTTCTCAAGAAGCGTTATAGCTCAGTGGATAGAGCACCTGACTTGAAATCAGAAGGTCCTGTGTTCGAGTCCCGAAAGAGGCAATGTTTTTCTCTTCTGTAAATCATAATGTTACCTGTGTACAGGTACGATGTGCACTGGTCGATGTCTATACAATAAATGATGTGCTGCGTTATATTGGCTCGCTTAAATACCCGATTTCGGCATGAGTTGGTGAACATCAAGTTACAAATAAAGACACGCCTACAAAGAAGAAATCGATATAATGTGCGTGCTTCACTACCAGTAATGTAACTATAATGTGCTTCACTACCAGTAATGTTACTGTAATGTGCCAGCGTACTAACCGTATCCCTCTTATACGTAGCCATGGAAACGTCATGTGATATGCGGATTGACATTTTTATGTTAGTATGGCTTAAGACATTGTCGTCATTCGTATTCATTATCATTCGAAATAATGACAGTCATTTCAATTCCCTGAGTTCGTCTTTTTTTAATAATCGTTATGCCTAGATAGTTTATAATTCTGCATCTCTTCTTATCGAACTTAATCACAGAAAAAAGGAATACGGGGAATTGTAGTCTGTATCGTCCAAACACAATCATGTCTCGCGAGACGTCTAGCTGATCAAGACTAAGGAAATGGCAGGTGATGCGGGCAGACTTGTAAATGTCATCTGGTAAACATGTGCATAGTATGATCGAAGAGGACACTGTGACGTCACGACCAAAGCAATGCAGTATATTGAATTAGTCTGAATGCCTTATGATATTGTTTTGATGGTCTAGTCTTACTAGACATTGTACATTTATTTTTCTCGTGTTTAACGGCGAACGTGTTTAACGCATCGTCAGTAACCTAAATTGAGACCATTAAAGACTTATATGACGTAAACATGTCAATACAGTTATCCCTATAATACTCGTGACGTAGACAAGACTCCTAAATTTTCTCCTAAACTAAAGATGATCAACGGACGAAGCCACAGTGGAATAATGTGATGGCTTGCTTTGGAAAACAAGACTTTCAAACTGGTGTTTGATATAATATATAAGTCACAAACCGCATGTGTCACAAATTTGTGAAAATTGCGTACGCATTCTTCACAAATCGCAAAATGTGAAATTTCCGAAAGTGCGTCATAATGATACGCATATTTCACAGCTATTATATATGTATAATGTTTAGGATAATTCATCTCCCAAACTCATTGAATGGAAGAAAAGCGGCTAGTTTCTACAGTATACATTAAGTATTATGACATCTTAAAGATTTCGTTCGTTCGTTCGTTCTTTTGGAGAATAGTTCATCTTCCAAACTCATTGAATGGAAGAAAAACGGCTAGTTTCTATAGTATACATTAAGTGTTATGACCTCTTAAAGACTTCGTTCGTTCGTTCGTTCGTTCCTTCCTTCCTTCCTTCCTTTTCTCGCTTGTTTTCATTGTTCAATTGTTCGTTCATCGTACACCCATTTGTTCGCTTCTTTGGCATGATGACTGGTCCGGAAGTCTTTCTGTGGTCATTCTGCTTCTATTAGTTTCAAATGGGAAGATGTCAATAGCTTGCAATGAACTGATGTACTAAACCTAGGTTTGCACCATTGTAACAAACGTCATTTTGATTGTCGAGTTACGCTACAGTCACCATCATGAGTTTCAAACCAGTGCCATCTGCCGTATTTAGAGACAATCGAGTTAGCAGACGAACCTGTCACATGCGGAATTCGAGCTCACGACCAACGTTGTAGTATAAGGTCTAGTATACCACTACAGCACGAATTCTACTACCGTGACTTCCGACTCACGAGCTTGCCCTAAGAATCCAATTAACATGTGAATAATACGGAAGTGCATCATAATGAATCTCAATATTCACAACCTTCTGTGTATTCTGTGTAAGCTTTACACTGCTGGCAAAGCGTAATATGGTAGTGCAGTGTAGTTTAAGATAGATATACATCAATGTTATGAATATATTATTCAAATACATTTTGATGTTGATAAATATAACCTGTCTGAAGTTATTTAGCGGAAAACATGTCAGGATGTACTGACGGACAAGGGTAACACAATAAGCCTCAACCCCATCATTTCAAGGCGATGAACCACCATTTATTTATTTTCAAATTTGAAATGTATTGATCCTTATATATATATTTAACATTTGTCAATTTGGCCAACATTATGAGAAGTGGTTTTTAAAATACAAGTTAACGGATGGACTGACGGACGAAGGGCGATAAGGTGAGCTAAAACAGAAACCACGTGCTCGTTATCATAAATAAGTTTAAGATACATAGTTTTTAAATTGTTAAAAACTATTTGATTTTGCTGATGTTAATATGAAAAGGTGCTGTTCCAAACAACAACAACAACAGCAACAAAACACAACAACAACAAAAAAGCAAAAAAACGAACACAAAATAAACACAAAACGATATAGTCCCAGTTAAGCTGATACATGGTATGTGTAATATTGTGACAGTTGCAAAACGAGGTAAGACACTGAGGACGAAACGCAATTATTCAATAAAAAGTGTGACAACAGGGTTACCGCCTTGGAAATGTCAGTTTTAAGAGGCCGCCTTGTGTTAAGATAAATACGGAAAGGGGAGTCCCGTGGAAGGAACAAACACAAACAAGAGATAAAAGTTGCAGACTCGGTTTTATTTAATCTGTTCATGAGAGGTAATGTTGAGTGCAACACCTATCACGCCTCCTAGCACCGGCTTAAGCGATATTCTAATTAAACGCCACAAAGATTTAGCTTGATGATCTCAAAGGACCGGTAAGTAATGACACTACTTATTTGTAGTCGGGGCAACGTTTTACGGCCGCCACTCAGCACTGAACAAATGCAAGTGTGAATGATAATAAATACCGAAAGTGGGTCCCATGAAAGCAACACACTCAAACAAGAGATAAAAGTAGCAGTCTCGGGTTTATTGAGTCTGTTCTTGAGAGGTAACGTCGAGTGCAACACCTCTCACGCCTCCTAACACCGGCTTAAACGATATTATACTTAAACGCCACAAAGATTTGGCTTGATGATCTCAAAGGACAGTAAGTAATAACACTACTGATTTGTAGTCAGGGCAACTTTTTGCTTCCGCCACACAGCACTGAACAAACGCAATTGTGAATGGTAATAAATACTGAAAGGGCGGTACTTTGGAAGCAACGAACACAAACAAGAGATTAAAGTAGCAGACTCGGTTTTATTGAGTCTGTTCATGAGAGGTAATGTTAAATGCAACATCTCTCACGCCTCCTAGCACCGGCTTTAGCGATATTCTACTTAAATGCCACACAGATTGAGCTTCATGATCTCAAAGGAGCAGTAAGTAATAACACTACTGATTTGTAGTCGGGGCAACTTTTTACGGACGCCACACAGCACTAAACCTACGCAAAGTTAATCATTTGTATTTCCTATTTGTATCAAACGGGATATAAAATGATATAATGAGTATGAAAGGAGAAATTTGTAAATCGCCGTACACAATAAATACACAAACTGTTGCCCTCTCGGTTTGATTGAGATTGTTCATGAACGGTAGTAACACGTCCTTGCTACCGTTCACGCCTTCTATCCCCGGGTTAAGCAGAACTCAATATTTAGAATGTAAATAGTACAAAATATTGAGCTATCCACAATATGGTATGCATATGACGGTCAAAGAATTATTTTCATTTAATATATTCACATGATTTGCACTGTGTTCTGTTTGCAGCTGTATTGTTTGATGCCATTGTTTAATTGATTTGAATGGCATTAATAAGTTTTATTTATTGTATTATAATCGTCACCTAATGATCAAGTCAATAAAACAAAACACGCCGGACTATATCGTTTTTCGTTATTTGCCTTTCCAAAAACTATGTTTGTATTGATGCTCGCAAACAAACATTAAACACAATCTCTTCAGTAGAAAAGTATTTAAGAGTCAATCACAATTCAGATGAATTTGTTATCTTGTTACTACTTTATTTACACTTTGCTTATTTGTACTCTATCTATTATCAAGTTGGAGTTTAACTGAATATATACAATTTACAATTTTCTTTCTTGCCTTAACGGTTGTTTAACGTCTGCAGTCAAAGGCACTATATGAAATAAAACTATTTAGTACCAACATTAAACATATGTTGTTTGTGGTGCCGCATACGTCGTTTTTTTTTTCAACCTTGTATTTATTTATTGTTTGTTCTGAAATCGACATTTTGGATTACTAAGTTCAGTCTTAACTTTTGTATTTATTTGTTTGAGGAGTGTTTTATGAATTAGATGTATATACCCTAGTGTATTATTTGATTTCATGATACTGATAAGCGTTGTAGTAGTGCAATGTCACTGTTTTTATAACTTGCTTGTGTTCATTTTGTCGATCGCAAATCGATATATTACCATTCGGATCTGATGGGGAAAAACTTGTGAAATCAACTTTAAAAGCTAATAACTCAGTTTGTATTATCATTCTAAGCTGTAATTGTCAATACGTGTAGGAGCATATTAGACGGTTGTCTTATAAATATACTCGGTAAAAAATGAAATGGACCAGAGTTGATAATTGATGTTAAACACCGAAATAAGCATCGTAATGTTATAAGCCCTATACCACTGACACATATATGATAATTTAAAAACTGAAAACATTATTAAAATCTAGAATAAATTGACAGAGAAATGTTATTGTAAATGACATCAGGGTCAGTGAGTTAAAATCGTGCAAAGGTTTTAATAGTAAATTAGACACAATGCATACCGTACTTTTGAAATGCGTGTATAATTGGATAGAGTCACTTGTCAACAACTTAAACCCGAGAACCGTTTTTAGTTTTAAAGGAAAAGAATATCGCAAAATACCCAAGGGTTCGGGTAAAATATTTGCATTACATTCGGCATGGAGTATATCCGCCGCTATTTTCAATATTGGCCGTACATATGTGATATCATATTTCTGTCATTTTTGGTCTGAATTAAAAAAACACTTTTTTTCATTTTAATGTATAAAATATGTATCAATGCAACGATATATGCATTTTAATAGTCGAATGTATATTCCGGTTTAACACTTCAATTATAGCATCTGGTCCATTTCCTTTTTTGACCGAGTATATATTTTCGAAGTCAAAGATCAAAATGAAAATCCATTGCTGTGAATACCAGATACAGATACAACACCAAATACACCACAAACCTGTGTCTTTTCTGAAGACACCTGTGTCTTTTCTGAAGACAATACATACACATTTCCTATACAGTTGTGTTATATTTTTGGTTGAAGATGTTTCACCGGTGGACGAATTGATCTGTTGATGCAACATATAGTTCTTTTTAGTGTTTTCACAGACCTAATAGCAAATAAATAGGAAAATGTGAAATTATCTAAATTTCAGGTGACACCCTGCGGAAATTTCACAAAATATTGCCCGACTTTAGATACACATGTCATGAACAGTTTTATGCATATACGTTTTATTTATGTCAAACACCATGTCATATTTATTTTTCTTTATAATGATATTATTTTCCTTCCGTTAACCTTGTTAACAATTTAAGCAAGCAAAAAATGAGTTTGAGGAAAGTTTCACTACTCATTTGCTTTGGGTTTTAAGGAAAAATGCAAAAATGATGATATGTTTAATATTAAACAGCTTTTTACAAAAGTTCTTTTTTTGAAAATAAAATGAAATAGTATAGTCCCATTTTGTTATTCATTATGAATCTTTTGAATGTATTCTCATCAACACCAATGACAGACTTTATGAGAGAGGAGTTAGAAGGTACACTTAAGGTGTCACGTGATATATTGGCTTATTCGTTGGTTCAGTTAGGAAGTTTCCAGCCTGTTTGTGATTAGGTCTGTGGTGTGTCCAATTATTTTAGAGGTTGGAGTTTTTGCATTTTTCTTATATGTCCATTCAGATATATTGATACTTAAGTGTTTACGCATTATCGTTTCTAGACATGGCGAAGCCTTAAGATAAATATTGACTAATAAATGCACTGATAGCTTTGGCTACCGACTGTCGTACATTTTATGCATTGTCTCTCATGTTTTTTTTATATTTGTCCGAATATCACAAAATCTCGTATTTAATAAAAACTATATAAATATGAGGAGAAGGTTATGTTAGATTATAAATACTCTAAAGCCTGTATGTTTAATACTTTCCTTTAACATAATATAAAATAGCCGCAAATTAAGAATTTTAAAAAGTAATGTATGGTATTATTGGAGACCTGATTCAAATAAATATATTCACGTTTAATAATATCAGTTTTAATACTTTGCTGTCTGTTCGCAGGTTATACGTTTTCAATAACTTATTTTGATCAGTTAATATTTAAAAGCCTATTTGATGTATTCTCTTATCCGAAATTACGTTGTAGTAAGACCCAAAGGATTATGTTTAATAGGTACGTATATTTTCCTATTTTCCAGGTAAACTCGTGCCACTGTTAGAACACGGCATGCTTCATGGATCCATACTGATGATGACGGCAATGACGGTGGAGCGGTTTTATGCCATCATCTACCCATTAAAAAAGCTTACCAACAACAGTGACAGATTTACAGGCAAAGTCATACTAGTGCTGTGGTTCGTGGCCTTCATCTGTACGTCACCATTCCTTCTGATCACCCACCTGCAGGAAGCCTTATTCTTTGACGGGACAGTGGTGATGGTGTGTCAGTCTCTGGTTTACTTGCCCTGGCACAAAGTTTTTATAATGACTACTATTGTTTTGTTTTTTGTGCTACCGCTCATTATTCTAGTGTGCATGTATTCCCTAATAATACGCCAGTTAATGTCGGACGGCTTAAGGATAATGACTAACAATGACAGGGGAGCCAAGTTGACGCACAGGTCTAGACAACAAGTGGTGAGAATGCTGATATTCATAATCATTCTCTTCTTTGTTTCCATGTGTCCGATCAGAGTTGTGACTCTGTGGCATATATTTACACCTTTAGAGACCATCGACAAGTTAGGCATTGAAGCATACTACAGTATCATATGGTTTGCTAGAATCATGATGTATATAAACAGTGCTGGAAATCCCGTAATTTACAGCATGACCTCTACAAAGTTCAAATTTGCATTTAAACGCGTGCTACATAGTTGCAATCTCTGTAACAGGTTTGAATATCATGGTGTGTCTTCCGTAACAACTCGCGTGATGTTTAGACGTTCTAATAATCATAACAATCCCGCGTCGCTTGGAAATATGAAAGCAAGCAACAGTGCGGTTCTCCTTAATCCTCTAAGCAGCAACGACAGTAATGCCAAGGCAAACGATTAAGTCATTTTTTAAATGCAATAAAATGGCTGTGCAACAGTTAGATTAAGATTCATGAGTGATGCGTACATTGCTAATTGTAAGTCACTTATTCGGTGAGTTAAGATGGTTCATTAAAATACTCAGTGCTGACTGGTTATTAATGAGGTAATAATAGATATAAAAATCGAACAGGAAAAGTAGCATTCAAGGACGACAGTCAACCACAAACACACACAGAAACAAAGAACAAGTTTAAAGATGAATAAAATGCCAAATAAGACATCACAAACACAAAAGGGGTGACAATAGGGCTACCGCCTCGGAACGGTCACTAGCAAAAAAAGTCCGCTGGTTTTTTTAACCAGGTTCTAGGCTGCACCCAACCTCACACTTTCCGACCGTCAACCCAATAAAACGGGACATTGTATATGTTATAAGCTACTTATTCAACAAGTATATCCTGGTTAAATGACATATATAGGCTTACTTGATTTAACAGAGAATTATTTTTCATCTAGAGTTGATCAGTGAGTTTACATCTTATCTTAATGTATGTGTAACGACAATCGGTGTATAAATAAATGTAGTGGTATGCTTCTGAGATAGATACACAATAGTATTATATTGTTATGACAAACCGAAGGGACTGGCGTGGCCCAGTGGAACGAACGGTGGAATTGAAATCCGGAGAACACGGGTTCAAGCCTCACTGGAGCCAGTGAGGTTAGTTCGGTGTGCACGATACTTTCCTCTAATCTCGTGCATCTCATGGGGATGTAAACAGGGCCGTCTCGTGTCAAAGCACCGAGCACGTTAAAGAACCATAGATGTGTTTACGTTTGTAAGCTTAGGGCAGGTTCCCGAATTGCCGTGTATCTGGCGCCCACACCCTCTGCCTGTGACGACTCTTTATAAAGACAATGATGAGCAGATTGACCCATTCAATTTGTTTAAGACAGAGTGCTGGAAAAGACAAAACGGTTGCTATTCAAGACTATAACGTAAAAGCAAGAATCATCTTGCATCATATGTAAGGCCTTGTGATAAGGTATCATCAGTGGTATCTGACGAACCTATTTCCCAACGCTACCGGGACCTTAACAAAGCATGCAAACCTCCTTTATATACTGCTACAAGACTAATAAGATTATGCCGATACAGTTTTTACTTTGAATAGCATTGTTATATTGACTATTACTAGAGGATCTTACATGAGTGACTGTGTAATATTGATTTTAATAAACGAGTTGGATAACATGATCTTTTTATACAACGAGTTTATTAAAGTCAGTAATACACAGTCATGAATGTAAGATTATATTTATCACATAACACACCTACGACGTTCACTTAAATGTTGTCAATTTACCTTGTATACGGCGGCAATTTGTTAGAGAAATCATGACGTCGCTTTGTTGTTTTCATGACGTCAGCTACGTTACGCGGCTGTAATGCGTTAGCCTTACAAATAATGCGACACATTAAACTAAAGTTAACTTACTAATATGATTTTATGAAGTAAGGTATGATATACCATGCAAACAATTGGGATTAAATGTTCTACTGTACAACAACACAGTTAATAATATACATGAATGATTTATAAATGTCACGTTTTATTTAAATATATGACATATCTAGACTTACTAGAATTTCAATTTCGAAAGACATTTTTAATAATTTAATTTTGAGAAATCATATTTTATATGCATATTATGTTATCAGATAACTTAAGGACATTTCCTGTAGTTTCTTCATAGTTTTTCCTATGAACAATTTTTTAAGATATGGGTAATAGCTAAAAAGAAATATAAAAAGATCGGACAGGGAAAGTAGCATTGAAGGAGGACAGTCAACCACAAAACACAGAAACAAACACGCAAACAGACAAACAAGAAGGCAAAAGTAATAATAAATGCAAACGACATCACAAACACAAAAGGGTTGACAATAGGGCTACCGCCTTGGAACGGTCAGTGGCAAAGTAGGCCAGGGGGGGAGGGGGGGGGGGGGGTTAAACCGGTTTTTGGGTGAAAACGAAATTGAAACCAGGAAACCGTGTTTGGATGACCTAGACTACACATATGCGAAACCAGTTCAGGCTTTTGGGACAGACACACATCTTGATATTATTGCTTTATATACCTAGCTGCATCCGACATTAGTTTGGCTTTTGCAATACCATATTTACCACATGTTTCGTCATATGTCATATAAATGAATTTGTGGCTTATTTGAAGCTTATTGCTGTATGTAAAATATGATTTTTTTTAATGCTCGTGACCTCGCTTTGTGCAAAGCTTACAATGCAAACGAGCCTTTCTAGTTGATATAGTTTTTCTATTAATGCTTAATTTGTTCTATGGCTGACGGTAATTTATACTACTGGATACATTTTTAGAACTGAATAATTGTCCATCAATTATTATATTGTATGAGATGAATTAGAGGCACATCTCTAGATAAATAAACAATGAATGCAATTGTCTTACATTCACTCAGAGATGAGGAGGAGTACTATTATGAAAAGTGTGGTTGAAAACAGTCCTTTTGTCTGCTCGACAATAGAATTGTCAACAAAGTTTAATATTACATGAACTTTGACAACTGTTACATGAAATTGCTTAATTTGGTATATTTCATTAATATATGAATAGATAAGCAGTTAAAATTTGGCATATAATTTGCAAATTTTATTTGGATTTGGTAACGTAAAAAAGATACGGAAGTGTTGTGTAAATTATATGCAAACTTCGTTTCGTTCTATGTTTGCCTAAGTCTAAACAGTACATAATGGAAAATGAAAAAAAATACTTAATTGGTAACGTACGTAACGTTTAATACATGAGGTAAAACATATTAGCACTGGCATAATTTAATGTTTTTTCAAACTTTATTGTTACAATCGATGACGTCCAGAGGAATGCTGTAATTATTATTAGTTAATTAATTGATTTTTCTCGATGTCTGGAAAAATACGGAAAATTAGTATTAATTATTTAAAAAGAAACACACGGACCATACGGACCAAACAAGAAGCAAACATTGTTCACTTCATGAATACGTATGTCTGTAATAGCCTATAGTGTTTGAAATAATTTTCTGATATAAAATATTTAATGTTTAATCAATTATGTCTAAAGGAATGTTTCAATAAGGCTTTAATAGTTTATTGGATGATTTGTTCTAATTTCTTTTAACATACCGGGAAAATAGAAAATTATTTAAAAACACACAATGTAACGGACATTACAAGAACAAAACATTATATACAACATGGACACGTATTTTTGGGATATCTGTAAGGTTTGGATTATTTTTTGGATGTGACATCATTAGTGTTCCTAAAGTTTTAAGTTAAAAAACTTAATTTAACAAGGTAACGTAAATTACGGTAATGTAGGAATAATAACGCAGGTATACAAGGTATACAAAGTAAGTGAAACGTAAGCTTGTGTTATATAGAGCATGAATAATGAAGACAATTTAAATAACAAACCCTTTCTTGTATACCTTTTTAGTCATCAAAACACAGTAAAATTATTTATAGGTAACGTATTCTACATCCTGTAACACAACGCCCCTCCGCTCAGGTGGCAGACAAGTTGCAAAATACAACATACATAATGGGCTTTCAGAAAAATAGGGCCTACAAAATTCTCCTAGGAAGGGTGGAGGGTTCACCTTATTAGCTAACGGCCTATCAGCTCAAGATTTTCAAGGCTGGAGGAGACGAAAAGCAAAACAGACTTCCAACGATATCTGGATTCCCAAATTAAACAAAACAACCATATAATAAATACTGATAAAGTCCATTTTATTTCCAAATCTAGTTCTTCTCCACTACAAATATCTCCAAACTTTTAACATCTTGTCTCACTACCGTTAAAGATCACGTTAAACAATATTGTGATAAGCTTATGAAAACTCTGGGATTAATTTATTTTGGTATATTAAAAATTCAGGCTACGTTCTTGATAAAATGTGCAATAAACGTCAACCATTTTTGTGTTTGTGACGTATATGCCTTTATTCTTTATTACTATTGCCATTAATGTTTGTCTTTTTGCTTGTTTTGGGGTTTACTGTGTTCTGTGAAAGCTGCATTTCCTGTTCGACTTTTACACTTAATTTTATTGATGAAAGTCTAAAGGTACTGATTCCACGTACCGGCATTGGACGTTCTGAAAAAAATCTGAAGCATACCGAAAGAGGTAAACGCCGGTCATAAAGAACGCAGTAACCGTCAAAATGACCGACACAATGTCGTCAAGTTGAATAATGTGGGGCTCCGCTGCGCGAAGTTTAGGGGTAATATAAATTTAGTTGTTTTAATTTTGGTGCTTCGCGCAACTTCGATAATTGTCCAAAAAAAACACGACACATTGTATAAAAAGGATATGATGCTCGACACAGCATCATATGTTATACTTTTATCCAACTCATTTAAACAAACAAACACAGATGTAGCCGTCCTCTAAGTTGACTTATTGATGAATGAACTGATTTTAACTAAGAATTATTTATGTTTATGTTTAACCAAACCCGCTGTTGACCCGAGTGGTTGTCTTTGCGCGTTCTACTTATCATTCATCCCTTTCTCTGTTTAAAGTATGGCATTGTTTTGAAAAACAAAAGTTTCAAATAAAGAAAAAATGTGAATGTCTGAAATATTTTTAAAATGATACATTTAATGTCAGGCAAATGTATCTACCGAAACGTCTCATGAAATTTGTACGAATATCCTATATATGTTGTATTTATATTTCTATTTTGTTGGTATTTGATAGTAATAAAATATAACAAATTTAGATTTTATTTCTTTTTGTCCTTGCCAATTTTCAAATGTTTAATCTTTGATATAACTATCAAGCTTCTAAGAAAGGCAAACTGGAAAGCAGAGGCGGAAATACGTCTATAAACATGTTAAAACGTAGCATAAAGGATATTAGGCAACACCAGAAATCTACTTGATGACTTTTCACTGATTGAACAAAACCTAATTCGTGTGTTAATGGTAGGAAAGGACGGCAATAGAATGTTGCACTGACAATCTGAAAACAAATATATTATGCAGCTTTGTAATTTGCAATTTCACTAAAAGAAGTATATGTTAATCAAAAGAAAGAACAGAAGAAACTACTTATGCTTACTTTCAAGGCTAAAGTAGTGTTTCATTATTAAACATGACAAAAACTATGTATCATTTAGAAGGTTATGACGTGTAGCAGTCCACTACCACTATAGCCAAAGTTATCTAAAATCAAATGGTATAATATTTATGGGTTATTGATTTACTACGGAGAAATAGTACTTGAAATAAGATGTTTGACGAAAGAACGAAGACGACGAGTTCTAGTTAATATTGGTCTATATAAATTCAATAGATTGTTAATTTAATGACCTATACATGCTTTCGTTTGGTAAACTGGGCTTTATTTTAATATTTTTAGTAAAGTAATTGTTTTTTTACAGCATAGGATTACATTTGCACCTTTTTGTTGAACTTCATTTGGTACGGATGAGTATTTGCAGTGAATGATATTAAAACGAGGAGTTTATACAAAATGCGAATGACGTTTCTGAAGATTTTAGATCGTCATTATCATAAAATCAGTAGGTAAGTCAAACAAATCCATCATTTCCTCGTGGATCTACTTCGAAAACCATAACGACCAACGAGATATTTGCGTCGTTTTTAATTTGACAAAAGGTTCGACTCGTTTAGAATTGAAAGTAGCTCCATCCCAATGTGCAGTATGGGTTTTGCCTACGTGCAATACTGTAACATGTAACATATTGCATGATATACGCACTGCTTAGAAAATGGCAAAATCAGTAAACAGACGATATGGCTTGTTAGGGTAATAATTATATGTTTGGACCTAAACATCTACCAAACAGGTAAACGATAGGGATCGCTACTCTTCTGGGACTCAAAGAGGTCTCGATATGGCACTTTTATTAATTAATTAATCAGCCATACATTCGGTCCTTAAAAAAGCTAAATATATACTGAAAAGGTGATCCATTGGAATCAAAAAATACAAAAAGAGAGAAAAATCGCAGACTCGGTTCTATTGAGTCTGTTCATGAGAGGTAATTATATCACCGGTATAAGCGATATTCTACTTTAAAACAACACAGAATGGGCTTGATATCAGGATCCCAAAGGACCAGTAAATAATAACACTACTGGTTTTTAGTCGGGGCGACATTTTAAGGCCGCCACACAGCAGCACTAAACAAACGCTAGTATGACTGTCAATAAATACTGAAAAGTTGATCCCTTGGAATCAACAAACACAAGCAAGACAGAAAAGTATTAGAATCGGTTTTTATTGGTGTCTGTTTATGAGAGATAATTATAAGATGCAACATCTCGCACGCCTCCTAGCACCGGTTTAAGCGATATTCTACTTTAAACATGTTAAAGCAACATAAAATGGGCTTGATGATCCCAAAAGACCAGTAAATAATAACAAAGTTGTTGAGGCTGCTAAATGACCATCAGCTGACATTTGTGTTAGCATAAACTATTTGAAAACATGCAATATCGCCTGATTATATATATATATTCTGATATGCATCCACCATTTACAGAAACATTGCAGATGATACGAAATGAAATCCAACTTACTGCGAGAAAATCCAAGACATTCATCACGGCTAAACAAAGACTGATATATCAAAACCCGTGATTGCTACTTTACATAATCGTAGGAGATATTGATATAGGCTCTTAACTAAATTGACAGGCACAAGATGTATTATCCATGTTGATTAGACTTCCAGTGCAATGGCTTTCAGCATCCAAATGTGTTTACTTCGTCTTATATAAGGAATTTTGTGACAGCTACTTCTTTTTAACTTGATTCTGATCTTTATGAAACGTCACTGGTACATTAAAGGCGATACCGTACTGATTCCATCAAACTCCAAGATTGGCAAGAACATGCAACTAAATATATAGCGTTAGCACAAGGTATATAACAAATAAAGGCAATACATATAATATCTTTGCGATAGCTCATTTATTATTGAATTTATTTAACGAAGAAAGGTTATAAGTCCAACAGGAAGAGTAGCATTCACAGAATACAGTCACTCCAACAAGTATTACAAGCAAATGTGAGTCAACATTACGTGGTCCCGCCTTAATTTCATTAAGAGATGGGAAAGCTTATATTAGCAGGATTTTAGAACGGATACTTTGACAACAAAACATGTTTAAAATCATGTGATAATCTTTTTAAAATTACATATTACATGTTTTAATTTTACAATATGGAAACTTTTAAAGCCGAAATTAAGGTTTTATTTCATACACCAGCCATCCCCGTTTTCGCTTCTTGGAGAAGGGATTGGATGGCGTATGGAATTTAATACTCGGACGACTTAATGGTACATCAGAAACACATTCAGTAAAAGACACGCCACAAACATATAAGGGTTGACAACAGGGGTACCAAACGTATCTTGCTTACTGTATTAGATATCATATACACCGGTATGTCTAGATTGCTTTTCAGGTGAAATATTCAGTTTTCATCTTTCAAATGTGAAACAGAAACTACGAAAAAAACCCAATATGTTTGTTTTAATGATAACCCTAATATTAGATCTAATGGAATCTGATTACCTTAGTTAACGGTGTATGTCATAAATAGATCAATTGACTTTTGTTTGATGTGTATGTATGGTGATGGCAACGAATGGATTTGAAGGGTACTGCATGTTGAACTCTGGTTGCAGATATCTCAGCTGTGGCTAGCTGTCTCTCTGTCAAGTGACATACTCCTTTTGCCTTTATTTATGTAATATACAGAAACAAACACATTTGCCTCATTAAATTTTGCACATTGGCCTGCAAGTGTTCGCAATGTGAATTTTTCAAGGGGATGTTGATGACTGTTGCTCGACCAACGCTCTCTTTATTGACTACTACGTTTCGATGTAGACTTCCGGGCATTAGAAGTAATGTGATATTTCTAATTACTAGATATTAGTGAATGAGTAGGACAAAACATCATTGTCATCGCGTATGAGTTGTATGCCTTGGATTTCCTGGTTTTGCAGTAATTATCATTGATGAGGTTATATATTAACCAGTTTGCTGTATCGCTAGTATTGGGATCATTAGGCGTTTTTTGAATAAGAAGGATGTTTTCGGATATATAATCGGCACACGCTCTCCTCGTATTCTTCAAGGTATCTGCATCAACGTATCTATATACAATATAACCATTACAATAAACAAGAAATGTCACTGTAAGTGACAAATACCCCGGAAGTGGTTTTGACCTTTGACCTCTAGGTGTACCCTTGACCATCGAGCCACGGACTTCGATTATGCGTGAGACACGTCATCTTGGTGAGCACTTGTGCGAAGTTGTTTGAAAATCCGTCCGCGGATGTTGGACTTACTAACCGGACACGGAAGCACTTCTTTTTGACCTTTGGCATCTAAGTGTGACCTTGACCTTGGAACCACGTACCAGAATTTTGTGAGCAACACGTTGTCATGTTGTGGTGACCACTTGGGCCATGCTATTTGAAAATCCATCCAGGAATGTCAGAGTTATTGACCGGACACGATTGTACGGACTGACGTACGGACTGAGGACTGACGGACGGACGGACGGACGGACAGTGCGACTACTATATGCCGCCCTTCGGGGCATAAAACAATAAACAGTGGATCTTAAACGAGTTCCCATTTCATATAAGATTTATGAAACGAGTTATGAATTATTTTAATTTTAACGAGCCTTTGGGCGAGTTAAAATTAAAAATAATTCATAACGAGTTTCATAAATCTTATATGGAATGGGAACGAGTTTAAGATCCTTATTATCACATAACATTGCAATCAATTAAGTAAAAAATAATTCAGATGGACATAGAACCGCCACGACGTCAGACACACTTTAGCGCCAAAACGTCATAAAATATGTGACGTCGTAACGTCGCGTCTCACACATAACGTTGCGTATAAACGAGTTCGTGTTTTACTTCTTTGCAAAATAGCAGTCTAGGCCAACTTTTTAACAAACCAACAACAATATTTTGTATAACGTGCATTATTTTATAAGCTGTCACAAATAATAAGTTTATGACTCAGATCTGGGTGAATTTGTAATAAATAAAATAGTTTTAGTTAATAAACTTGCGTAATGTTACAGGTTTAACTCAACCAATCAAAATCGTTCCAGATTGTATTACACGTGTGTCATACAATAGAATATTAAATGGGTGTTCGACACTGCTAACAAAGGACGTTATGTGATAAAATACAATACAATACAAGAGGACTAGTTTTCTGTAGATATTTATTTTTGATGATCATACAAGATACGCTTCAGACAGAAGCACTCAGTACCTCTTAAAATTCACGTCCGGTAAACCTCAAATAAACACCGCACCCACTAATCAAGGAATGTTATTTAAGATGTGACCACACGCTAGTAGTCATCCCACGATACACAGTTCTGGCTCAGGATAGCATATTGAGGTAAATAATGTGTTCATGCTACATTGGGTCTGATAATAAGATTATAATCTTAAATAAGATTTTTGTTTTTGGTGTGTGCAAAACAAAAGCATATATCTATACCGAGAAAAATAAGAGGTATCAAGGTAATCTATTAAAGTCGAGATATAGATATTGTCCTATTTACATTTAAAACAACCATCATGATAGGTAGAAGTATGTATAATAGTCGACCCGGATCTGTAATATGTATAGAACACAGTCAACAACAAAACAAAACAAACAACGATTACCGGAAAAAATAAAAGCACAGTATGGGACACCACACTCATAAAATGATTGATAATAGGGGTACCGCATTGAAAAGGTCAGTGGCAATAGGTCCGTTGTATTTTTTTAACCAAGGTTGCATTAAACCTCAATTACCCTGTCATCCCAATAAGACCGGACACTGTAAACCTGCATAATTTAAAGCAGTGAGCTCCCAGTAAAACAAATAGATCACAAATGTATTGATATATTGAACTCAAACAACCTACTCGTAAACAGCATATGTATGTAGAGCCACTTGGAATAGTTGTATTTACATAATAAATAAAGGGAGGCCTAACGTTAATTCAGAAATGGCAGAGAAATTGATAAATTTGCAAAAGAACCTGATTTTGAATGCATTTTAAAGCAGGAAACTACACTTTGAGAACAGTAAACTCTGCAACAGTCAATTGTGACAGTTCAAGGCCAGGGATTGGAGTAGTTTGTTTACAACATTATATATTAATAGCGTACGTGCCCGGAACAACGTCGGATGCAGAAACAAGATTCGATCAAACCTAGCTGTAGTTTCCGCATTTGCTAGATTCAGTATGTTTACCTTGACAAAGAAAAGGTTATAAGTCCAACAGGAAGAGTAGCATTCACAGAATACAGTCACTGCAAATATCATTCAAAAAGTACATCAGAAACACATTCAGTAAAACATCACATCACAAACATATAAGGGTAGTTGACTGTCGTCCTTGAATGCTGCTTTTCCTATTCGATTTTTATATCTATATTGACAACAGGGGTACCTCGTTGGAACGGTCAGCGTAAAAAGGGACCACCTACTAACTACTACATGTAAAAATCCAGAAATACGAAAAACCATACCGACAAACTCCTACAAAAATAAGAAAACTCTTTACTTCACACACAGTGGTAAATAAGTTAGGAAACAACACAGATATGATGAATGTGTAAAAATAATATTCTAATTCAAGTATGTAAGTCGAACGAATTCTTTAAATTGTGGAAATATAACGTGTAAGTGATGTATAACAGTGGATTTATATATCCTGAGAGTCTAAAACGTTTTTGCAAATACCAGCATCATTTTTGAGTGCATATCTAATTATCTTTGTTCCAACAAGTTCAAATATTTTGTTTCATTCGTTTTTACTTTTGATATTACATTTGGTTTTCCCCGAGTTATCAAATTTATGGAAACAAAAATCAAACTTTCTGACAATTACCAACATGACAAACACTGCACTTAACATTTCAATACTTAAATGCCAGGCTATTTAAGAAACGTATCATCCATTGTAAAATGTGCAGCTGACACAACATAGCTTTTGAATAACGAGTTATCATCTGCACATGTAAGGGAATTGGAAAATCTCTCCGCGAACCTTGGGGAGATTTAAATCTAGAAAAGAATTGAATTTAATTCGGTTTTAAGGCGCACCAACGCATGAAAGGTTATATGGCGCCTAACAGGCATGAACATGCCAGGCGCATCCTCCATGTACATTGAGATAAAATATGGAAAATGGGCCTGGAACCTTCTCACCCTGAACTGCAGAGTTGCTAAAAATTCTATCGTAGAAACTCCATTTACGCTGGAGCCACGTTTATCGTATTTCTGACACTGGTCTTTTGAGATGGCACCTGAAACAATGCAGGGATCATGATGAAGACCTTTAATGAACATGAACAAAAAATGATAAAATGAACATGAATTTGGGGAGATTCTACCCCTCTGCCTACCCCTCCAAAGGGATCTGCAGTGGCCCTATTCTTTGCCCCGTGACCAAACGGGGCCCACGGGAACCACACGGGGCTAAATCTAGAACAGAAGCGACATTATCAGACACCTTGGCTTACTACAAATCTATGACACGAAGTGCACAGAGCGTACCCATTAGGATACCAGCAACACTGTGTCTATAAACAAAAGGACTATCCTTGATAAAAACAATGATATTGAGCCAATACTTTATGTACTATTGTTCCAATACTTTATGTACTATTGTTCC
Organism: Cyrtodaria siliqua; assembly: GCA_037043455.1. Lineage (NCBI taxonomy): Eukaryota > Metazoa > Mollusca > Bivalvia > Adapedonta > Hiatellidae > Cyrtodaria > Cyrtodaria siliqua. The sequence continues at coordinate 25,995 of JAWPHD010003948.1, forward strand.
AATTCATGTATAGTACAAGTAACAAGTAATACTGCAATACCACTGAAAGACATATCTGTCCTAGACTGTTTGTGCTATTATTTTATGGAATCACGATGTGGCATGTAAACATTAGCAGAAATTGGTTTCTGTAAGAATAAGTAAAATATCTAAACATAATACTTCAATTAAAAACAGTTGAATCGTCTTGTTTTCCGATATTTGACAGTAACAAGTATATATATATATATATATTTGCATTTAGGTAAGTTTGCGGTAATTACAAGATCCAGTCGTCATTTCATGCAATAAACTCTAATTTTGAAGAATGGTGGAGTATTAAAAAATACTTTCCAATTGCAATATTATTCTTGATTCTGTAATGAAATTCTGTGCCGAAAAGCTTAAAGTTTTTTCTATTTTGACATATCTTTGTCCGCCGTTCGATTTCCGTCCGTACATAAACATTTGCCTGAGCGTTTTCTCCTAAGAAGTTACATGTCTGTTTTTAACGAAACGTTACAAGATGATGATCGTGAGACCAATACCTCAATGATCAAGTGTGTGCAATTTGGTTCATGCAACAGTCAATATGGCCCAAACGTTAAATATGTTTTCTCAAGGAGTGTTGAACACGTTTGAACAATTGTTTTAACAGAAATGATTGATTGATACTATACTTTCAAATTAGTTTATTTGGAGTCTCCGAATTCCAAAAAAGCACTGCCCCGAGGTTTTAAAGTTGGCATACATGGCGTTTAAGTTCACATTTGGATCACATATCTTCTGATTCAAACCATTTCTCATCGGAACTTGCTTGACCGATAGTATTGACAAATCACACGTATTTTGGATAGGTCCTGTCTTTGAAGCTCATTAAAGTTAAGCAACGTGACATCCAAAATGGCCGCCACTGCGAAATAAAATTTCAAACCTTAAACCCTAGTCTTCTCGAGAACAGCTGAATGACTGTAACGACACGTATTCTTTGCTTCCAGCGAATAAGGTTTATGAAATCGAGAAAATGCAATAGTACCAGGCATATCTTCAGTTATTTACGGGACAATCGGAACATGTTATGCGAGAACCCTCTGCATTGGAAGAAATTGAGTAAGAAGACTGCGGAAGACAATTCAAGGAGTTAATAGTATTATGCAATGATTAATCACTTGGAATTTTCTATATGAAATCAATACCATAACTAAATACAATTACACTATTATACCAGTTTATCTTTCCTAAGCTTCATCAATTGATTTTGTTTAATGTGCACTTTAAGCGTCATGCGTTAAGGTGAGACCATCAATTTAAATGATAAAATAGTCATTAAAACGGTCATACCCATAAACAGAAGTCAAACCAAGAATCAAGTGCATTCTATTAAGCATTAAATTGATATTGATGCCGCCGTAGAAATGTCACAAATCAAAATAGACTAGACTAGACTGGAATGGCATATGTGAAGCTAGTTTATTAGCAAGATAATAGGAGTGTTATCCATTTACTTATCTATGTATACATAGCACACATAGCGTTACCAACATTCCTGTAAAATAAACCAAGCCAGTTTTTGTAATTTTACAAGGCTTTGTAAACGTCCCACGAGGAACTTGAATAACGTTGGGGTAGATGTAAACTCTCCCATGTTGCCGCAGTTCAGTGGTTTATCTGTAATATGTTATTTCAATTTTACATATAACCTTATGCTTAAACGCCATGTATTGTTTATAAACTCTTATTAACTTTGTAATTGCTGTTTGTTTTGATGCGTGTTTCTGGTTGTTGGCAGTGTTCTGTGAAAGCTGCAGTTCATGTTCGACGTTTATATTTATGTTTAAATGTGAAATCTCTGTAATAGGAAAGACTACTGAAAAGAAGACGTGACCCGCTGCAGGCATGAACCAGAAACTAATTAGAATAGGCTGCATTAAATGTATATAAGAAAGCAATGAAATGGTTAATACGCTAAGGATATCTTGTGTCCGCAGGTATGCTTGTATAATTACACACAGTATGTGTCATTAATCATTACGTGGTCCCGCCTTAATTCCATTAATAGATGGGAAAGGTTATATTAGCAGAATTTTATAACGGATACTTTGACAATAAAACAAGTTTAAAAACACATTTTAGCGATAAAATGCGATAACCAGTTTCAAATTACCTATTAAATGTTTTAATTTAACAATATGCCACCTTTTTAAGACGGAATCATTACGTGGTCCCGCCTTAATTCCATTAGGCGATGGGAAATCTTATATTAGCAGGATTTTATAACGGATATTTCGACAATAAAACACGTTTAAAAACATGTTTTACTGGGAAAATGCGATAACCTGTTTAAAATTACCTATTAAATGTTTTAATTTTACAATATGCAAACTTTTAAGCCGAAATAAAGGTTTTATTTCATACCCCCAACCAACCCTGTTTCCCATTCCTGGAGAACGGGTTGTAAAAGGTATGACAGTTAATACTCGGACCGGGTAATGTAAGGTTTTATTTCATACTCCTGTCAACTCCGTTTTCGCTTCTTGGAGAAGGGGTTGGATGGGGTATGCAAGTTAATACTTGGACCGCGTGATGTAATGCCAGATTGTGACGTGTATTAAACGTCTTATGATTTACACACATTTGAAAGTCAAGATTACCATGATTACATATAAAACAAAATAAATGTAAACGACATTCTATTCTGAATTAAATGCAATGCAATGCATAATATTCTGAATGCAATGCATACTATTTTTATATTACACTATAATTTATAGTTAATGTTTTGTTTAACTATTGACAAATAATGAGTTCCAAAATTATAATCATATTATGTTAACTCATACTCTTTTTTTATTAGATTACAATTTGCTCAAAGTGCCGCAGTTAAATTAAGTAATTCGACGATTTCGTACTGTGCTGTTACTTATACAAATTTAAATGTTGGCGTGAATCGTATTTTGTATCATTTTCAGGAGACGATAGATCATACAAGATGGTCAATTTCTTCTTGTAGAGAGGTAGATCACCCAATTCTTCCTGGTAGAACCAGTACTGTATACCTCCCGCCATCCGCAAGAATCGACACTTTCTCACTTGACAAGTCGAGTTATCTAAAACACAAAACATTAAGCATACGTCGTCAGCAGTGAAGCAGAGACATACAATCAGTAATTTAAATGTCCATGATAAATGAGTTAAGTCTTATCAGTCTCTATCAATTTATTTATCGAAAGGGAAGAAGACAAAGCTTTATTTGTTTTATAAAAAATAAAGAATGAATGTATGATTCATACTGAAAAAGGGATCACTTGGAGGCAACACACACAAACAAGAGAGTAAAGCAGTAGACTCGGTTTTATTGAGGCTGTTCATGAGAGGTAATATGAGGTTAGCACCGGCTTAGGTGGTATTCTATTTTAAAGCCACTAGAATGGGATTGATGATCCCAGTGTAAAGTAAGTAATAACACAGCTGCTTTGTAGGTCGGTGCGACATTTTACAGCCGCCGCACAGCAATAAACAAACGCTAGTGTGAATGTTAATGTCAGAAAGATGGTGAGTATATCAATGAGTGTTACATTACAATTACGATTTCCAAATTTCTCTTTTCATACTTTGATAACAGTAAACGTTGAACAGGAATTGTAATACGTGCAGTAGCAGCCAGCGAACAATAAAAGTATTACAGAGCAAAGAAGAAGAATTCCTATGATCTCCTATAGTGTCCTGAGAATTCGTTAAAACAACAGATATATTGCATTTGTTAATACTATAAATATTTTCTGTAAAACATGGCGTTAAATCGTGTCTGTAACGGTTTGCTCTCTTGTTGCTCTGGCTTCTGCCAAGTCATTGAGTACTTATTTTGTCGTTTTCTAGGTTGTTTTTTATATTTTATATACGTGATCATTTACGTGTTTTACTTATAATGCCTATTAATGCTGCCTTGTCTGTTAGAGATTATAACCTGCTTGCTTAGATGCATATGGCCTTGTTTGTAGTACAGTGCGGACCTAAGAAGCCAATGCGTTTGGACGATGTGGTTTCTATAGGACAATATATTTCATATTGCTATAGGCCCACAGCTTTTGTATAGCACATGCTTTATCAACAGCTAATTCTGGTTTTATATAAGTATACAAGTATTACATATAATATGTATTTGTTGCTTGAAAGAGCGGTGTGATTTACAGACTTATGGGTATAAACTTATTATTTTATGCTATTTCGCAGAATCGTCTGCTGATCAACGTAGAAAACACCTCAAAATATCACGTACACATTTTCAGGTAATCTTATCAGTACCAGTAGCTTATCAGAACAAATCAGTACTGTTATAAGTTACTGGTCCTTTAAGATCATCAAGCCCATTTTTGTGGTTTTAAAGTAGAAGTAGGGTCGTGAGAGTTGTTTCAAAATATATTACTTCTCATGAACAGACTCAATAAAACCGAGTCTGCTACATTTCTCTCTTGTTTCTGCTTGATGCTTCCAAGGGATCCTCTTTTAACTATTTATTATATTTATTCTTCATTGTATACCTATTCAGTGAGATTACAATTATACAAATCATCAATAATAATAATAAGAAATTGCACCAACAATACTACCGGCGAATTTATGTTTGCATGAAAATGTTCTTATTTTTATTATACTTACATTTAAGATGTTCGTATAATCATTGCGGCGTAATATGCAAGCTGACATGTTCATACTTGTATCAAGATAACATGGCGGTAGTCAATATGTATTACGTTCATTTAAATAACAATCATTCCACATTAATCGCGTTTTCCGAAAAATAATCAATGACCCGACAGTTATATATATATATACTGAAAGGAAAAATAAATGCAACTCGGGAATTTCCGCAATAAATTGCATATACTGCTCACTTAATTCCACATACTATTCCAAAGAAATCCGAAGATGTGTTGTAAATAAAAGTTGCAGTTAGAGAAAGGACACAACTGTGATGTTGAAGACGTTTTAATCACAGTACACTTTGTAACAAGCCATTTCAGTACTGTATTTAACGTAACGCGTTTGCAAAATGTTGCATCCTAAGTTTGTTCACATGCTTGAGCCAAACGCATACTATTTGAATAAGAACATTTTGAAGGAATACTATTTGCTGTGTTTCGTGTTATTTTAGTCTTTTTTTTCCGAAAGGAAAGGTCTTACGTAGCCATGTACCATTCGATTAATAGAAGCATATTGTACATGCAATATATAGCGGAAATTCCCGAGTTGCGTTTCTTTTTCCTTTTAATATACAACCAATCGTGACAATGTGAAGAAGCAGCAGACCCATAACTCACTTTCCTCGCATAAACAACATCCGTACTAGAGAACAATTATAGTCTAGAATTAGTTTAATGTCGAAATCTACACAGTAACTTCTATAATGAGGCACAGTCCAAAAACAAGTATATTTTGCAAATATAACCACAGGCAATTCTGCACATAATCACAACTGTAATGAGGGTCTATGAATCATCATGTCTCAAGTAACCCAAAATAGGGCACTAATAAATAATTCATTAACTCGGAGGCTGTTGTCTGACTTGGAGGATAGACGAAGAAGAACTATATTACACAATCTTATAGCGCTGCAAATATGGATATAATGTGAATATAATTAATAGACAACTTTAGCACACGGATATTTATGTGAACTCAGAAAAGAGATATAGTTGTAAATACAGCAGTCGACCAAGAAAAGTAGCCTCCATAGAACGCAGACCACCAACAACACTTATTAAAAACAATCAATTATTACAAGGATAAACAGAGGTAGAGTATCAACACCAGAAATACAAACGGGTTAACAACATGGAACCACCTTGGAACGGTGGCTATAAATATAGATATAAAAATCGAACAGGAAAAGCAGCATTCAAGGAACACACACAGAAACAAAGAACAAATTTAAAGATGAATAATAGGCCAAAAAAGACATCCCAAACACAAAAGGGTTGACAATAGGGCTACCGACTTGGAACGGTCAGTGGCAATAAAGGCCGCTGGGGGTTTAAACCAGGTTCTATGGTGCACCAAACCTCACACTTACCCTACTGTCACCACAATAAAGCGAGACATGTAAATAAAGAAATCTCAGTCATGAAATATTCTCTAACCAATAAGGCAGCATTAATAGGAAATATAAGTAAAACACAAAGATGCTCGTGTATAAATATATACAAAAAAAATAATAGCCTAGAAAGCCACAAAGAAGGTACTCATTGACTTGGCAGAAGCCAGAGCAACAAGAGTATAAACCATTGAGGCACGACGAGACAAGACTGCAGACAACAATCAAACGTCACCGTCCTTTTGGGCTTTAGGTAGACGTCATCATAGGGTCCCCATCCTCTCCGGCCATCGCACAATTAAAGAGGCAAGCATAGTGGCGAACTGTAAATGGGTCCAACACCAAGCATGCAGTGCGTTGCAAAATGATAGGGTTATAACCTATTTTGATAAACCTTTTAACAAATTTAACAAAGATAGTATGAAGTGATCATGACCACGGATCTTACGAAGTTTGTAAATTACGTTACCATGGAAGTCAGGTTGTGATAGTCCTTGTCGCAGAAGAGTTCTTAAATTACTTTTATATTTGGAAGGAAGATCGGGGTTACGATAATATAAAGCCTCTGTTTGCATAAACCATGCTCTGGAGTGCACCAAACATCACTCTTATACTATTGGTGTCTTAATTAAACGGGACAGTGCACATAGTTAAATACTCGCCAGACTATTTCCTCTACCAAAACAAACTAGGCTGCCTTAATAATTATACGATATGAGACAACACAAAGGTGATCATGCATATACAAATATGAAACAAAAGCCTAGACAACCAAAAAGTGATTATTCATTGATGTGCTAGATGCCAGAGCAACGTGAATAAACCGTTTAAGGCACGACAAGACAAGATTGCATACAAATATTACTTTCCATTTCAGGACTTATGCAAGCGTCATCATCAGTTCGGTCGTCGCCCAATAGAAGAGAAAGTGGCAAACTGCAACTGGCTCAACCATAAAACATGCAGTACGTTGCCAACATATAGGGTCATAGCCTATTTTGATAAATGGCCTAACAATAGATACATGTAAACAGTGTATAAAAATGATCATGACAAAGGATCTTAAAATCATACACTGTTTTAAATAATGTCACAAATATTGCTTATGTTAATTCCTCAAATCGAATACAAGCTCTAGAAAAACGAAAGTCCAGAAAACCAGCGCAGAGAATTTGAATGATTTTCAGTTATTTCAATTTGTTAATGAAAGAAACAAATTTTGTTCGACAGCACTTGTTTCTCTTGCTATAAAGACAAATCTAGAATGGAGTCTAGTCTGGAACTAATACGATACACTCTCCTTTAATAGATAACAAGAGGCCAAAAAGGGCCTATATCTCTCTACTGGCTGTTTGAACAAACTTGAAAACGGACAATAAGAGTATGGTAAATGAAAAATATTTAACGATTGGCTTGTAGTTTCAGAGAAGAAAGATTTCCCTATATATGTCCATGAAAAACACGTGACACTGGGGAGGCGGCAAAATATGACCCCATGGTCACCATTTGAACACACTTCGTAGAAGACCATAAGCTTATGGTAAATGAAAAATATTTAAACTTTTGGCTCTTGTAGTTTCAGAGAAGATTTTTCAAGCTTCATGTTTTTCCTTCATAATTCTATGTAAATCATTTGACCCCTTGGGCGGTCCCAAATTTGAACCCAGGGTCATTATTTGAACAAACTTGTTATAGGACCATAAGATTATGGTAAATGCAAAATATTAAACCTTTTGCTCTTGTAGTTTGATTTTTTTAAATGTTGTCCACGTATGTCTATGTAAAACATGCGACCCCTGAGGCGGGGTCAAATTTGATCACAGGGTCACCATTTGAATAAACTTGGTAGACAACCATAAAGCTTATGTAAAATGGAAAATATTAAACCTCTGGTTCTTGTAGTTTCTTCTCCGCGCTGTCATTGATATAAAGACACGGACAAAGTTTGGTAAAGATCAAATAATCAATGAAGTTGCTAAAGTTCACAAGGCAGAAGATGGCATTTCGTTAGCAAAGCAAGGGCCATATCTCTGGTGTTACACATTCGATCTGGCTGGTTTTTGGATATGTCCGAGCTTTTAATGATATTAACAATCTTTGCAATTTTGTCAAAGATCAACTTATAAATGGAGGTGCTAGAGTATTTACAAGGCAGAAAATTTCATTTTTTTTCAAAAATCAAGGGTTACTAATCCGATCCGACTGGTTTTCAAATTTTTTCGAGCTGTTGTTTATATTAACAATCTGTGAAAGTTTGGTAAATATCAAAAAATAAATGAAGGTGCTAGTGTTCACAAGGCAGAAAATGACATTTTTCAGAAAATCAAGTCAGAAAATCAAGGGCCATAGCTCTGCTGTTACCGATCTGATCTAGGTGGTTTTCGAATTTGTCTGAGCTTTCATTGGTATAAGAATCATGGTAAAGTTTGGTAAAGATCCAATTAATAATGAAGACCCTCACAAGGCAAAAGTTAACGGACGACGACGGACATCTCGACATCCCATAAGCTCTGCTGACCTTCGGCCAGTTGAGCTAAAATGGCGGGGCATTTATTTCAAACAATATACTTTCAACACTTACACTTTTATAAAAGCATACTGAACATTTATTTGTCTTATGCAGGTACTTTTCTCATAGTTATAGACAATTTTAAGTGTTTACAATACATTATATTTTTATGGCAAGTTGTTTCCACATTTAATCACTATTGAGCGACATAGCAATTACTGATACCAAAAACTCATTAATTCTATAAGCGATATCGGTAGTTCAATTATTGATGTCGCTAAATACCATATATATCGATATCGAGAATTTAATTATTGATATCGCTGATTCCTTTACTGATATAGAACAATGACGTAACGGTATCGAAAAGCAATTACTGATATCAATAATTAAATTTTTGATATTGCTAGGGCCATTCTTAAAAAATGTAATAGTTTAAACATATTTATTTTACATCGATTGCGAAACAAGTTATTGCAACTTATATTAATCACTCTCGGTGGCTTCCTGGGTAGAACCAGTACTAAGCAATGTGGATTAATTATCTTGCTCAAGGATATATAACGTGGCCGCGGCGAGGATCGAACCCACCACCTCTCGAGCTGGAGTTCGGCGCTCTACCACTGGACCACGCACTCCACTGGACCACGCACTCCACTAAAAAATGTAATGTTTTCCCTTTCCCGACCGACCCACCCAAACAAAGGGCCAAAACCCAAATATTTTTCTCTCAATTTATGGAATTTCGTTTTTAAATTGCTTGTCGCATCGAGATGCCGCTATTAACAAGAGTAATACATACTGATAAAAGTGATCCTTTGTGAGCAACAAACACAATAAAGAGAATAAAGCAGCAGACTCGGTTTTATTGAGTCTATTCATGAGAAGTAATGAAAGAAGCAACACCTCTCACGCCTCCTAGCACCGGCTTAAGCGGTATTCTACTTCAAAGCGACCTATATTGGGCTCGTTGGTCCCAAAGGACCAGTAAAAATAACACTACTGATTCGTAGTACGGGAAGACTTTTTACAGCCGCCACACTGCACTAAACGAACGCTAGTGTGAATGTTAATAAATACTGATAAAAGTGATCCTTTGTGAGCAACAAACACAATACAGAGAATAATGCAGCAGACTCGGTTTTGTTGAGTCTGTTCATGAGAAGTAATGAAAGAAGCAACACCTCTCACGCCCCCTAGCACCGGCTTAAGCGGTATTCTACTTCAAAGCGACCTATATTGGGCTCGTTGGTCCCAAAGGACCAGTAAAAAGTTTTTGTTATAAAAATAAATATTGCCTACCTACCGACACAACATTTGAAATTAGGGTCCGGAAAGGGCAAACATAAATATTGTTAAAGGTAGCCTAGTTCAATTTTTATATCGTTAATAGAATTATTGTAATCTCAGTGAATATGGACTTTTAAAACAAATTGGCACTGCTTCAAAGAGTACCAGTGTCGCGCCTAATTCAACATGGCAGGGACCAGTAGCCAAAAATGCTCTGGTAAATAGTTCATTACAATAACAGTATACATGTACTTGAAGGATCTGCATCGATCTCAAAAATGACCATACCAGCCTCAAAAACCGCGGATCCGTGGAAAATTCTCATGCCAGACTTCCCTATCTATTACATTATTTTATTAAGACAAATAAATCATAAACTAGTTTAACAAGTTGCGGTATATCCTTGATAAAACTGGGACATTTTGGAATGTTGAATTTTTGGGATTGAAAAACTACAATAGGGAGCTGTCAGTGTTATTCTTGAAGGCTGAGTTAGCGAAATCAAGAAATGATTTTCTGATATCGAAAATTGAATTACTGATGTTGCAAATTCGTTCAGTTCCGGATATTGCTTATTCAATTATTGATATCACTAATACAATGTTGATAATAGATATTAGTATTAGAATTAGTGATATCATCAAGTCAATTAGCGATATCAAAAAATCAATAAGCGAAATCCAGTAATGAAAATTAGTTGATATCTGAAAGTGAATTTGTGATATCGCTAACTGATAGTTCTTGAGCTGACTGTAGACCCCTCCCCACACCCCCTCCCCCTCTCAGGGGGAATTTTGTAGGGTATGATTTTCTGAAAGAACTTACATTAAGCTTCAAAATGAGACATGTGTGCCGTCTGAGCGTTGGGGATTTAGTGAGTTTTGGGGGAAAACGTTGCGTTTTTAGACGAAAATCGCCGAAATCTGGAATTATTTTTTAGAAAAAGAATGGAAGATATTAGAAACAATTTGAATTGATGGTATCTTTCTCGAAACTTATCTCTACATGTCCCACCATATAATTTATGGATCCGATACTTAAATATTGAGATTTTGGTTAAAAATGTTAAAAAAATGAATAAAATCGCTGATTTCTTTAATACATTGCACTAGCGGATACAGAGTGCAAAGAAATTCCGGATCATACATGTATGTCCATGTTACTGTAGATAAAATATCAAACAATTTGGATGCACGCCCTCAGTATAAAAAAAAATTCTCGCTCGCTAGACGCATAATGGCTAATGAGTTGTTTAATTAACACATTGTTAAATCCTTTTATTTGAAAACGGACTTTTTTACCCTATCAATGCACTACCGCAACCGTTTTATGAGGCTAGAAACGAACCCGAAAATTGACCAAAATCTTACGCCCCCCATCAAATAATTTCGATGCACGCCCTCAGTATAATTTTTTCGCTCGCTCGACGCATAATGGCTAATGAATGGTTTAATTAACACATTGTTAAATCCTTTTATATGAAAACGGACTTTTTTTATCCTATCAATAGAACATACAATAAGTTTCAAAATGAGACAGACGTGACAACAATTCTGAGCGTTGGATTTTAGTGAGTAAAGAAATATAAAAATATCGGCCACGGAAAGAAGCATTCAAGTAGGAACCACAGAAACAAACACGTAAACAGACAAACAAGAAGGCAAAAGTAATAATAAAAGCAAACGACTTCACAAACACAAAAGGGTTGACAATAGGGCTACCGCCTTGGAACGGCCAGTGGCAAAGTAGGCCACTGGGGGTTTAAACCGGTTCTAGGGTGCACCAAACCTCACACTTACCCTACTGTCATCCCATTAAAACAGGACAGTGTAAATAAAGAAATCCCCGCCATGATCTAATCTCTAACCAACAAGGCAGCATCAAAAGGCAATATAAGTAAAACACAAATATGGTCGTGTAAATATAAAACAAAAAAACAATAGCCTAGAAAGCCACAACGAAGGTACTCAATGACTTGGCATGTAAACTATGTTACCTTACATTACAATTAAAACTTCAATGTACATTAAAAACGTTGAATATAAATTAAATCAAAACCATGTAGAAAACATAATAGACATACTTTTATTAATATAAGTTTAGAAGCGCTGCAGACTTAACGAAACTATTCTGTAATTTACGTTACACTACATTCATTACCAAAAAATAAATATTTTTAGTGCAAAAAGGTGGCTGTAAAAACTGGTGTTCGTCTGTAAGTAAGGGTTTCTATATATCAAAATATTAATTAGACTGTGTATAATATGCATATGTATACTAGATGAAATTTATATGTAACACAATAAAAAGAAATCAAACATGGCGTCCAAGATGGTCCCGTTGTGCCATGTTCGAGGCCCTAACTCAGGTAGCTCTCCCCCTTATACGGTCTAGCGACTGAGTGCCACGCGTAGCGGGGACCTTTGCCGAGGCTGGCCACCGTTCCCGTTGAATCACAAAACATGTTGGTCGGCCCAGCGGCCGTCAGCTGTGGGCGCTCAAGGCTATTTCTCTCTATACAGCTATACTATATATAGCTCTAGGTGGCATGTTCGAGACCCGAGCTCGGAAAGCCTTCCCCCTGATACGACCTAGGGACTGAGTGCCACGCGTAGCGAGGACCGTTGCCGACGGCTGACCACCGTTTCCGTTGTGTCACAAAACCTGTGAGTTGGCCCAGCGGCCGTCGGCTGCAGGTGGCTCAAAGCGATTTACTATATAGCTCTAGGTGGCATGTTCGAGACACAAACTCAGGTAGCCTTTCCCCTGATACGACCTAGGTACCAAGTGCCACGCGTAGCGAGGACCGTTGCCGATGGCTGGTCACCTGTCCCGTTGTGTCACAAAATATGTGGGTCGGCCGAGCGGCTATTTCCCTCTATATAACTGTATATAGCTCTATAGGTCATGTTCGAGACTCAAGCTCGGGTAGCCCTCACCCTGATAAGGCCTAGGGAACGAGTACCACGTATAGCGGGACCTTTGTCGGCGGCTGGCCACCGTTCCCGTTATGTCACAAAATATGCGGATCGGTCCAGGGGCCATCGGCCGAGTGTCGCTCAACGCTATTTCCCTCTATACATATATAACTATACTGTATAAAGCGCCAGGTGAGTTACGAGGTTCGAGACCCGAACTCGGGTAGCTAGCCTGCCACCTGATACAGCCTAGCGATTGAATGCCACACGTTGCCGGGACCTTTCCCGATGGCTGCCCACTAGTCCCATTGTTTCAAACAATCTGTAAGTCGGCCCAGCGGCCGTCGGCCGAAGGTCGTTCAATGCTTTATCCTTCTAAATAACTGTATATAGCTCTATGTACCATGTTCGAGACTCGAACTCGGGTAGCCTTTCCCCTAATGTGCACTACCGACCGAGTGCCACATGTACTGGGGACCTTTGCCGACAGTTGGCCACCGGTCCGTTGTGTCGCAAAAATCTGTGGGTCAGCCCGTCGCCAGTTGGTACACGTACATGTTCTAGAATTCTCTACATATAATGGGCTTTCAGAAAAATAGGGTGTACAAAATTCCCCCTGGGGTGAGGGTTCCTACTAGCTTAAAGTCAATTTTTCTATTGTACCGGTATTATATATTTTTCTAGATTTTAACCCAATACCCCCCATTGGATTGCAGAAATAAGTGATTTTAGTCCTTTTTTCCAACATATTTCAGCAGATATGTTATATATGATGCAAGGAAACACTTGAATATGTATGCTATGCAACATTATATTACTTCAGTTGGATAAGTTTCTGTTAAAATTATTTTCAAAAATAATTCCAGATTCCGTCGTTTTTTGACAAAAATACACATTTTTCGCCAGAATATTAAGGCATTTTCAAGCATCATACGGTTCGGGATTTTTGTCTACTTAATTATTGGACCTTTGCCTATCCAGAAATATTACAATATGTCCTTGTTCAATTATATTAAATTTGTTTCTATATTTTAACCCAATAACCCCAAGGGATTACAGAAATCAGTGATTTTTGTCATTTTCTCCAACATTTTCCCCTAAAATGCCAATATTTGAGCATATATGTTATATATGATGCCAGGAAAAACTTGAATATGTATGCTGTGCAACATTCTATGGCTTCAATTTGATAAGTTTATGTTCAAACTAATTTTAAAATATAATTTCAGATTCCGGCGATTTTTGACAAAAATACACATTTTTCGCCCCAAAATTAAGGCATTTTCAAGCATCATACGGTTCGGGATTTTTGTCTACTTAATTATTGGACCTTTGCCTATCCAGAAATATTACAATATGTCCTTGTTCAATTATATTAAATTTGTTTCTATATTTTAACCCAATAACCCCAAGGGATTACAGAAATCAGTGATTTTTGTCATTTTCTCCAACATTTTCCCCTAAAATGCCAATATTTGAGCATATATGTTATATATGATGCCAGGAAAAACTTGAATATGTATGCTGTGCAACATTCTATGGCTTCAATTTGATAAGTTTATGTTCAAACTAATTTTAAAATATAATTTCAGATTCCGGCGATTTTTGACAAAAATACACATTTTTCGCCCCAAAATTAAGGCATTTTCAAACATCATGCGGTTTGGAATTTTTTTCTCTTTAATCACTGGACCTTACCCTGTCCAAAAAGGTTACAATATTTCTTTTTTCTATTGTATTAGATATTTTTCTAATTTTTAGTTAATAACCCTTATGTATTACAGAAATCAGCGATTTTATTCAATTTTTTAAAATTTATACCCAAAATCTCAATATTTATGTATCGGATCCATGAATTATATGATGGGACACGTGGAGATGAGTTCCGAGAAAGATTCCATAAATTCAAATTGGTCCTGATATATTCCATTCTTTTTCTAAAAAATAATTCCAGATTTCGGCGATTTTCGTCTAAAAACGCAACGTTTTCCCCCAAAACTCACTAAAGCCCCAACGCTCAGATGGCACACATGTCTCATTTTGAAACTTACTGTATGTTCTTTCAGAAAATCATATCCTACACAAAGGGTTTCTCCTACTAGCTCACAGCCTATGAATAAGTGATATCGAAAATAGAATTAGCGATATCTGTAATTGAATTAGTGATATCGCTAATTCAATTTTCGTTATCATAAAATTATGTTTTGATATCGCTAATTAACTTTCGATATCAGTAATTGAATTAATGATATCCATAACTGAATAAGCGATATTGGTAGTTGCATTAACGTTATCGCTAAATAGTGATTACATGTAAAGACGGCTTGCCATATATTTCATCATTAACCAGCAAGCATCATGCGGTTAAGCTCTAAAGACTATGAACCTTTCATTCAGAAATATAAAGAAATATGAGTTAGATAAAAAAACACCTTTTCGATAGTTCGATGCTTATGTAACGTCTATTCCTAATTTCTTAATTACGGCAGTCAAGGTGGAGCTTTACTGAGTCCAAGAATATTTGGCCGTTATCCATTATATATATAACATGGACATGTCAATATCATGAAATATAGGCCAAAGGCGGTCACAGCCGTAAATGTAATTCTAAAGCACGTGTATTTAAACGACAACAGATAATTATTGTAGATAGTTGTGTTTGTGTGGGTAAACAGCAATCCTTGTGGTTATTGGCATATCCTTTGTGTTAACGTGATCACGCTGAGCCAGACATCACGTGGTCAGCACTCTACACTTAGAGATTCATTGAAGGAATAAGATGTGTATATTGGTATATATTCTATCAGATGACACCGTAACGTATACACAGAAAGTATTTATTTGTATATGTGCATGTGTTTTTGGTGTTTTGGTGTATTGCCCACTCCATTGAAGATTTTAGTGTAAAGAACATGCGGACCCAAACTCACTTTCTACTTGGAAAAAGTCAATTCTGAAAATTATAGATATACGTATTAACTTTTATAATGTTAACTCTCTTTACTTCCTCCAAGACCTAGGTTTTCCTTTCGTAATTAAAATCGGGAATTCAGGAATTTCATAATAAATTTGTTTTAGTTCCTGAAGATTAAGCAGCTCATAATGTAATTATTGTTTGACACCTACATTACGTCAATGTTTTATCTCTGGAACTTGGCAGCACAAATTCGTATACTACAGTTAATTCTACTGAGGATGGTGTTGTTTCCACACATATCACTCGGTGCACTACTTTCAAGGCTGGTGTAAACGATAAGCAAAATAAGCTGCCTACTATGTACTGGATTCCTAAATTACATAAAAATCCATATAAGGCTCGCTTTATTTCGAATTCTAGTGCCTGCACCACAACAAACATCTCCAAACGTTTAACTTCTTGTCTTACTGCCGTTAAAGATCACGTTAAACTATATTGTGATAAAACTTATGAAAACTCTGGGATTAATTTATTTTGGTCTATAAAATATTCAGGAGACGTTCTTGATAAAATTTTCAATAAAGTTCAAGTTTTATCAATAAGCACTTATGACTTCTCTTCACTATATACAACCTTACCACATCACCTTCTTAAAGACAAGCTAATTTCTCTTATTCAAAAAAGATTCGCTAGAGAAAATACTACTTTTTTGGCATGTAATAATATAAAAGCGTTTTTTACTAACGGCAGTTTAGACAATTATACTATGTGGACTTGCTATGAAGTTTGTGAAGCACTCATCTTCCTATTAGATAATATTTTCGTCAGGTATGGAACCACCGTTTATAGACAAATTGTTGGTATCCCTATGGGTACGAACTGTGCACCACTTGTCGCAGATTTGTTTTTATTTTGCTATGAAAGGGATTTCATGTTGAGTCTTTCACCAGATACCCAGGCAGATGTTATTGAAGCCTTTAATGACACCTCTCGGTATCTGGATGACATATTGAACATTGACAACCCTTTATTTTCAACTACGGTTAATTATATTTATCCTAAAGAACTTCAGCTTAACAAAGCTAATATATCTGATAATAACGCTTCTTTTCTTGATTTAGATCTCTCGATTGAAAATGGTAAAATAATTAGCAAAATCTATGACAAGAGAGATGATTTTAATTTTGACATTGTTAATTATCCCCACTTGGATGGGGATGTTCCCCGAACAACTTCTTATGGGGTATATGTGTCTCAACTTATTCGTTTTTCTAGAGCTTGTACTCGAGTTTAGGACTTTAATATTCGTAATCTTTGTATAACTAAAAAGTTACTCAATCAGGGTTACCGTTACCATAAACTTCGTAAAACCTTTGTAAAATTTAATTATCGTAACCCTGATCTTCTTTCCAAATATAAAAATAATTTAAGGACTCTTCTGCGACAAGGACTATCAAAACCTGACTTCTATGGTACCAAAAAGTATATATATCATATTTGATGTGTTGTACTTTGGTATAGGTATTGCAATGTATGTGTATCATATGTGATGTTGTGACTACACGTTTACGAAATTTCAGTTTCTCTTTGGTTGATTTAGGGATATCGGTTGTATATAGTTTATTTTGGAAAAGCTATTAAAGGAAGTTAGTGAATACATGTGTGATATTTTCTAAGTTCTGTTCATCTGTGTATTATCTGCTACAAATCGCTGAAGATTAGACATGGTGGCAAAGGCGTGAATCCGTCATTTTTGTTTCTTTATCTGTAGTCGAAGGACGACTTTTATCCGGTTTACTGCGATTGGTTTATCAAGACATCCTCACCCCGACAGAATATGCATGCTTCTGCAAGTTCGGTAGGCGGCAGGCAATATGATCAATGTCCCCATAAATTGTCTGCATCCGATAGCACTCATTTTATACCCATAGAGAACCGAAAGCTGTTTGACACCATCCGTGCTGCTGTGGTCACTAGCCACGCTAGCTGATGTCTAATAAGTTATGTATATTTTATTCATATATTGCAGATCTGTACATTTGATTTCACCGCTTATAAAAGTATGGGAGTGCGGCGTACGCTATGTTAAAGACCGAGTCATATGCAGTCAGACATTATTTAATAATAGTAGGCGATACTATAAATCCAGTCAACTGGGTGTATTTTGCTACCACGTAATCTAGAGAGAGAGACAGACAGAGACAATCAATACTTAATAAAATATTTAAACTTTCTCGTATCAATATGTTTTTAATTATGATGCATTTAATTCATTGTCGTTGTTACTCGTGTTTATCAGATAATTGTTTCGTTTCTGCGGCTAAATGTCTGATATTTATTCCGCAGCTGCCAACTGATTTCATTATTGTTGACAGAATGTAAACACAGTCAATGAAATCTGATCTGGTGGATCCCAGTATAGTATGCCCAGAATAGGTGGAACAATGGTAAACAATGGGACAACTGGATATATTATATCTGCTTCCAGAGTTTCTTTTGTACTTTCTATTCGTAGACAGGATTGTGATCTCATGGCTAAGACAGATATTCAGGACGCATTTCGCCTACTTCCTATTCATCCGGATCGTTAGGGGTTTCTTGGTTTAACCATCAACCAGAGTGGTACAACTCAGTATTATGTTCACGTTTTCAATTTCAGGATGCGCGAGAAATGGTTCCATAGTTAGAGCAAAGTCCGACACCAAGCCCGCAAACCTGTTTAAGAATCTGACGCCGACATTCACAAATGTCATAAGTGCGTCACTTGCAAATAGCTCAAAGATTCATATAAGCGTGCATGGGACAAATTTGCAAATTATGTCTTTGATCATGTTACATTCAATGTTGCCTATAGCATCGTGTCATATGTTAATTATTTAGCTATGCTATTTGATTCTGGTTATTCGGCCAGTACTATTGCAAAGCATGCATAGGCAATTGGTTTTGTTCACATATTATTACGTTTCGACCCTATGCAATTGTTTTTGGTGAAAACTTTTATTAAAGGTGCTTTCAGGATAGGTAGTAAACCTGACACGAGGCTTCCGTTCAGTTCGTCTATATACACGCGATACCGTCGGTTAATAGGCGGCGGTGTGAACATATTCTGATTCAGGCACTTTTTACAACAGTTTATACATGTAGTTTGTTTCTAAGAATGGGTGAAGTTTGCTTAACATCAGGCGGAGTAGCGGATCATTTAATACAAAGAAATGGTGTAACATGTCATACATTGGGTACAAAAACTGTAGACATGTCCGTGATTATGACCCATTATAAACATAAGAAGCAATCGGGTCCTGTTTCATTATATGTTGCGCATAACTCTAAAAGCCCAGAATCAAGCCCCGTGTTGGCATTTTAAGAGTATCTCGATTAACATACGCATACAGATGGCCCCCTGTTTCAATTTCTAGATGGGACTCCGGTATGATATGACAGCATCTGCGGCTGTTCAGTAAGGATATTCTGATGATTTGGTGCGAACGATGGATCGTTGGAATTATGACCCTTACACAATTATATAAGATTGTCTCAGCTTTCGTTACAATTTAGTGTTGAATTGATTAATTAAACATATGCTTTTGAAGGGCTCAGTGTAAGACTGGTATTTCATTTACATATGTGTCTTGGGATGAGATCCTAATAAGTATACATCACATTATTTTCGCATAGGGGCAGCATCTGCAGCTGTTCAGTTAGGAAGAGGGTCGTTGGCTTTCTGACGCCAAAGAAATTATATAACATTGCCACAGCTTTCGTTGTAATTCAGTGTTGAATTGAGTACTTAAACATATGCTGTTGAAGGGCTCAGTGAAAGACTGGTCTTTCATTTACATATGTATGTTGAACGCTTGATGTAGTGTTAATTTGTTTACATTAATATGATTGGTATGATATGGATGTCAGCGTTAGGCTGGTTCATGTATCTATACCTTCATTACGTAGTAGGATGTAGTTGCCTGAAAGAAAATGTTTGTTTCTTATTACTTATTTTATGACACATTCCTTTGTGTCTTCTCAGCTGAAGTTGTTTTGTTCTATATCTAGCTTCATCGTCCTTGAGTGGGCATTTGAATGGCAGAAAGTTGCCCACCTTTTTTATATAGGAATGTTTTCCATGTATTTTGCAAAAGTTATTTTATGAAATGTTCAATCTAGTCATTATAATAATTATAAGTTAATCATATTATATTATTATGACAATTCACAAAATATATATTATAATTTAGTCAGTAATGTATTATAATGTCTAAATAAAATGACATATTCACTTATCATGGAATTGTGAGTTAAATATTTAATTCCCATTGTCAAAACAAGCTGCATATATGAAGCTAGATAGCGCTCAGTATAACTCAGGTTTATAAATCACAAATGGCGAAGATGGTTGTAAAAGGGTTAAACGAATCGGTTTCAAGCGTCGTTACTGAATGACAAAACATAAAGAAGAAATTATTAATCTGGCAAATATATTTTAGTTAAGACGTGCTATGATACATCATTTGTCTGTTTATCCTCATTAAAATACAGTAACACCATTCTATAAAACTGCATTATAACTCTTTCTCTGATGTTCTTCCTCAATTTTATTAGATAAATTGGTGAAAGGAATGGTTAAAGGTCTGGGTATGATAAGTGCCCATTTTGGCTCCTATTTGAATATCGATAAAACATGCATAGATGTTTTGCAAAATAACTTTACTTCAACAGAAAGTAGCCAGACATCAAGAGCAACATTCCTGTAAAGTGTCATGAAAATCCATCTAAAAGTTTCAAAGGAGTAGTCTCCACAAGTTTGTCCTATATAACTCTATGTAAACAAATATGGTCGATGGCGGCTATGTTTGAAAGCAGTTTTAAAGGCCAGGTTTCAGTATAAAAACTCCAACATGGTCTTTTTTCAAATCATTATTCTATCAAAGAGGTTTAATCACAAATTTCGAAATCGTATTTAGCATTTTTAAAGCATTTGTAAACTCAAAGCTTGGCATGTCAATACATTTAACATTACAATTGTATCATAAATTTATTTTCTATACAAAACATCTTTGAACTGAATCAAATTAGATGTTCTTTAACGGCTTATCAACACATTATAGGTTATTTACAGCCACCCCAGAGAGAGGGGAAGAAAAACATAGGAATCCAGGAACCTGTCCTACTCTTATTATCAAATAGATTCCTAAGGTTCTTTAATGTTCTTGGAAGTTAGACTTCAATACATGGGATCGCATGCATAAGAACATAATTATTCGTATTTATGTTATAAGCTCAAAGTAACAGTGTCCTTTTAAAAAGAAGTATTTTTTTAGCAAACTTGGTTGTTGTGTAATATTTGTTAAACATTTTAAGTGCTAAACCTTTATATATAAAACTGTCTTTATTGTCATTGTCACTGAATCATTATTGTCATTAAAAAATCTTTTTTAATTTTTTTTAATATATTTTTTTTCTGCAATTAAGTGAGGAAGTGTCGATTCTTACGTATGGCGGGAGGAGTACAGTACTGGTTCTACCCTGGAAAAGTGGGTGGTCTGCCTCCAGCACAAAACATTGAACGTCATATACATGTATAACCTTATATGTGTTGAAAGTCACGTAGAATACCAACACATTTTCTGCAATTAATTGTTTGGTTTAAACATATTTATTTCCAGAATCTTTACCCATTTTGGATATATAGGGGTCAGTGCAAAACTATTGTAACTACATATGAATAAAGAAGTAGATAAAATAGTTCTGCACTGAACCCTCGATATATAGGATTGAAAAAGTTCAGGTGTTTACATTTTAATCTGCACAGCTTGTCAGTGGCTGTCAAGTGAAAAGCGTATATGGTTCTGTATAATTGCTTCAATTACCAGCTTGTCAGCTTGTTTTTTATTCTAGGCATATCTATATCAGAAAATGTCAGTGCATATTATAATTAATGTAATGTTCACTGCTACTATGGGTGTTCAGTGGCTGGAAGTTATTAAAATAACAAGAACTGTATCCAGTGAGTTTAGATATAAAATCTGCAACACTTACTTCACAGTTAAATGTAATAAAATTTGGAGATGGTATACGTATTGTGAAATTTGGAGACACTACATTTATTTAAGAGACCACTGACCTTGACACTGGGTCAGTTTGAGGCTGAACCCATGAACTCCAACCCATGGTCAGTTAGAGCTGGAAGTTATTGACATTAAGAGAACAATGACAAGGTGTTTATATATGAAATTTGAACACTCTGCTCCAAAGAATAAAAAGGTTATAATAATTTAACGCACTTTAACACATTCTGTTTTGGTACGGTACATGTATTTAAATGATCAGGATCAGTTGGACGGCTTGAAGTTATAATACTACGTATACAACGACCAGGAGGTTATATATGAAATTTGAACATTATACTTCCAAGAACAATATATTATAATACAATATGTTGATGCCGTCGAGACCGCCACCATTAGCGGCGCCTATGCCTCGCATTTTCTCAAAAGGCGAGACAAAAACTGATATGGCGCCAACCGGAATGAACATTACCATATATGGCACAATTTCAGTCCACTTTGCCAGAAAAGCATATTTTGTTAATTCAGCTACACATTACACATCTCGGACTTGGACAATATCCATCCAATCCTCTCGGACTTCGACAATCCTCTGCCCAGATAAGCAGTGGCCCTATTCTTGCCATGGGGATCCACACGAGGTATCGAAAGCAGAATTTACCTATAATTCAACCCAGCAGTTAAAAAATCTATTTTATATTACACTTTAAATGTATTTATGATATTAACTGATAGTGAAATGCTAAATGCTTTATTGAACATTATTGGTGGATGACGCCGACATCAGCAACACTTTATTGACGGCTCAACGTCACAGTTATTTAACTTATTTTTGTGTTGGTGGTTTATATTATAAACATTTAGTAATCCTGAATTTTAAGACACTGAAAAATCGCGATCTTTCACCAATAGAAATGTAATAAATCAACGTATTTATTTTAATTGAGAAATTATATATATATAAGTGTTATGCAAGAAAAAGTATCTATCATTGTAATCACTATTGATCCGCGATTGAGATTATGGAATTTCAATCTTTGGTATCACTATTTTTTCCGATATTTGTTTGGAACACCAGACAAAATGAGACTGGTACAGTTTACTATTTCTATTTCCATTCACAATGCACTAGTAGTTTTGACTTATTATAACCGTTGGCTGGATCCTTTAGCATCAACCTTACTTTTGGCTTGTATCATCTGTTTCTAAATGGAACATATTTTTCTAAATAAAACATCTCGAACAGCTCTATGTTGCAACTTCTAATACATCTTCAATGCGGGAACACGTTACAGTATATCAGAGTTCTCGGCATTCCCTTTTGTTGCAGAGCCTCTACAATTCCCAGAAAGCCATTTCCACTACATTTTTTCTTAATATTCGATTTGTTCGACGAAACCTAAATAGAGAGCGCATCAACTCTAAATGATTTCACCACTTTTTTGAGTCGCTTATTGTACAATCATGTGGCACTACATTTTTTTAAAATCTATTTTAACGTTTGATTTGTTCGACGAAACCTAAATAGAGAGCGCATCAACTCTAAGGGAGTTCACCACTTTTTTGAGACACTTATTGTACAATTATGTGGCACTCAGTGCCGAAAGAAAGGCCCCCGGTAACAACGCCCTCAACTCGCCAATAGACGAACAACATTTCCTGACTGCTGTCATGCCATTTTCATCATCTCCCCTGAAAATAAAACAAAAATTGTTTGAGGCCAAAATAAAATAATATTATTGTTCCTTTAGATGCTAAAACGTTTTTTTACATACGGACATTCATAGATGCACCCCATGACGTCTCATTGCGTTTGACCAAAAAAACGTGTGAAAAATTTCAGACTGTGTGTATACGTTTCTTGTTTGACGTATCACTGCACTGACACCTGTGTTTTGCCGTTCAAACAATGCATAGTACCTAGATTTAAACTAATGTATTCCATATCAAAATGTTTTTTTCTTATTAAACTTTTATTGTGAAATGGATATTAAACAAATTATTGTTTTTCACTTTAGGTACATGTAAGTTGTACACTTATACAATTAAGTTCTGTGTATCAGTTTAAATGGACTGTTTATGTCTAGCACAGAGAATCTCTGCGGGAAGTCCACATATAAAAAAGTCAAACGCGTATGTACGTCTGAGGACGGCGCATACCAAAAATCGTCTCACCGTTCGTAGACGTGTATTTTATGCACTAACCCGTCCCTTGTACAATAATGTCTAACCAAGGGGTGCAGGACATGTTTTACCCCTGGAACGTTTCATAACCTGGATGTTTCGTAAACTGGGTACAAAACGTCCAATGGCCCACCACGTATGAATCGTCCAATGCGATAAACGTTCGAATCCAAAACTTGGTACGAAACGTCCAGGGTACGAAACGTACAAGGTATGAAACAATTTCTTTTTATTTGTTAGTTGGGTGGGTTATGTACATCATTTAATACGTTTTTCCTGATACATAAATTAATGTTTTGCATTAAAAATACCAACAAAAATCCTATCTATAGAGCCCTCAATTCAGGGACTATTCGTAATACCACAACAACGCATTTCCCATGCTGCCCATTCTTTGCTCCTATTTTTCAGTCATTGATATTATCATTTGAAAATGGTGAAAAGTTCCCAAAACCCGTTTGTCAAACTGCAACACAGTATTTGCCCCAACCAAATATCATCAACTTTTTGTCGATGTTTGTGTTAAGAGTCTCCAAAATAAAAGCATTTAGAACCGTTAGAATATTTTCTTTTTGAATCGTCATTTTGACACTTGAATCAAAGTGCATATATAACTCGCGATTTCAGTTTTAAACTGGTGAAGGCTGGTTCAATTTCATGATATTGCTCAATAAATAAGCACTTTAAACTCATAATGTCAAAGGATCAGTGATTCATTCCTCGAACTATTTGCAAGTGTGCTGGTTGGGTTCTGCCAAAAAGTAGTTCGGCAATCTTGTGCACTTCTGAAATTGGTTCATTACTTGAACCAAAGCTGCTGGTTAAAAAAGGATGACAACGGAGAGGAAGTGGTCAGTGGCAAACATTAAAAAGGGTCACTCGGAGTTTAAACAAGGTTTTAGGGTTTACCAAACCTTACTGTTACCAACATTAGGAACTCTATTATTTTTTTCTTTTGTTCCAAACCGATTATCGATGTATTGTTATATATATGTTGTAAAAACTTACAGGCTAAACCCACCTCTAAATACTGATCGGTGTCACTTGAATGTCCATTCTAATAAATGTAAATAGGTTACTGGAATGCAAGTTCGCTTTGAACACAATAAACAATATTGAAACTATTCTTTTTGGTTTAAGATGACATATAAATGGAATTGACCTCGTGTCGCGGGGGATTTTGACTGAACATTTAAAACTTACTGATATTAGATTTCAGACATCAGATATTTTCATAAAAATAGGAATAAAAGTCGAACAGGAAATGCAGCTTTCACAGAATACAGTAAACCCAAAAACACGCAAAACGACAAACATGTATGGCAATGTAAAGGCATATGACGTCAAAAACATAAAAAAAGGTTGAAAATAGGGCTACCGCCTTGGAACGGTAAGTGGCAAAAAGGGCCGTTGCGAGGTTTAAAACATGTTTAGTGTGCATCAAACCTCACACTTACCCTACTTCACCCCAATAAAACGGGACAGTGTAAATAAAGAAATCCCCGCCATGAACTATTCTCAAACCAACAAGGCAGCATTCATAGGCAAAATAATAAAACACAAAGATGCTTGTATATATATAAATGTAAACAACAGTAGCCTAGAAAGCCACAAAGGAGGTACTCAGCGACTTCGCAGAAGCCAGAGAAACAAGAGAATAAACCATTGAGGGCACGACAGGATAGGTTTGCCGACAAACATCAAACGTCACTGTCCTTTTGGGCCTTAGGAAGACGTCATCATAAGGTCCACAGAATGTCCGGTCATGGCACAATTAAAGAGGAAAGCATAGAGGCGAACTGTAAATGGATCACCAACCAAACATGCAATGCGTTGCAAAATGATAGGGTCATAACCTCTTCTGATAACCCTTTTAACATGTTTAACAAAGATAGTATGAAAGTGCTCATGACCATGGATCTTACGAAGTTTGTAAATCACGTCACAATAGAAGTCAAGTTGTGCAAGTCCTCGTCGCACTAGAGTTCTTAAATTACTTTTACATTTGGAAAGAAGATCTGGGTTACAACAATAAGTTTGCAAACGATTAACGAAGTTTATGGTAACGGTAACCCTGACGGAGTAGCTTTTTAGTTATACAAAGATTATGGATATTAAAGTCTTCAACTCGAATACAAGCTCTAGAAGAGCGAATAAGACATATATACCCCATAAGAAGTTGCTCGGGGAACATCCCCATCTAAATGGGGATTATTAACAACATCGAACTTAAAATCATCTCTTTTGTCATAGATTTTGCTAATTATTTCACCATTTACAATAGAGAGATATAAATCGAGAAAAGAAGCGTTAGTATCAGAAATATTGACTTTGTTAAGTTGAAGTTAAAGTTAAGTTTTCCAGATCCTAACTGTAGTGGTATGATCGTTTACAGACATATCATGAGCATTGACCATAATTACAAAAACTTTTGTTCTTAACACATCTCGGTTAAAGTTAATGTCGTCGTTATTATTTCCGGTAGTATGATAAAAGGCTGTTGCAGATGGTTGTCGTCGCCAAAGAAATATAAAAAGATCGGACAGGGTTAAATTACCGCTCTTTCGAATTAGCGCTATTTTGGGCGGGGTTTCTCGTCAAATCTCCCGTCAATTTATTTTTTGTGAGATGTAACATGTTTAACTGTTTGGACTGGAACAAAACAATTGAAAATCTACTTTTTGTAGTAGTGTTAAACATAAAGGGGTCAATTCTCTCCCAAAGAATATTTGATTCTCTTTAGTCTGGGGGAAATGTCTTTAACGACAGTTCCACCATGCAACACTAAATATAACTCCAATTCAGTTCAAATCGTTTTTAAACTTTACATAAACATATCCCATATTGGGATATAGAACCTTGTGGATTGTTATTCAAATCCAAGGTGATGTTCGTGCTTTCTTAAAATGTACTTGTTTCATCAATAGCTCATAAATGTAAAAGTAGGTAAAAGTTGGTTGCAGGTTTTCAAAATGTCTGGCTTATTATTAGGGCTCATAAATCTATTTTTTCATAAACAACATATTTCATTCAAAACATACATATGTTATTTTCCTCTATAATACAATATGCTTTCAGACAGGTCTGCCTTTAAAACCCCCCGTGGCCTACTTTACCATTGACCGTTCCAAGGCGGTAGCCCTATTGTCAACCCTTTTGTGTTTGTGGTGTTGTATGCATTTATTGTTACTTTTGCCTTCTTGTTTGTCTGTTTGCGTGTTTGTTTCTGTGTTTTGTGGTTGACTGTTCTCATTGAATGCTACTTTCCCTGTCCGATCTTTTTATATTTCTTGATGATTGCTGAGATTTTGTAGTTCTTCAATGAATAAAAGAATAAATGAATGGAGTTTTACGGCACGTCGACACGTAAATAGGTCATATATGGTAGTAGTATAAACTCGTATACATTAAACCAAATTGCTAAGTACCTACCTAAGAATATGTCAATAATATTCTCATTGTTTTGTGTATTTTGAGCTTGATTAGAGATACGGTTAAACTGCAAAATAACGATTGTAAATCGTCTGTTCTGATTGCATGAACATATTTTAAAACTTTTAAGTCAATGTGTTTTCTTAGAAATAAGTTATAACACTTATACAACTGGGTATATAGGATTTTATTAAGTACTTCAAATTAGTGAAGCTTTCGATCTTTTAATAACATTACCACTACAAAAGAAATTTTCGAAATATTTAATGTTAACGCTGAATTACAGTTACTTGAATTTCAAACAATATCCAATTTAAAGGGAGGTAATTTAAGATTATCCATATTTCATTTTTTTAGACGGAGAATCTGCGATAAATGGGTCAAATATTTATGTTTTTTTCTATTATTTCATTCCAATTTTAAGAATTTTATATCTTTAAGCGATCTTTGACTCATGTTATGTGTTTTATCAGCACTTTTCATGTTTTCATATAAAGGGAGGGTGTAACAATTTAAACAAAAAATAAATGTTCCACAAACTATGGGTCAAAACAAGATACTTATCATATATCTATTCTAAAATATTTTTAAAATAAGAAAATTAGTTAAGATACAAAAGTGAGTAATTAGGAATTTTGTTCAGTGTATATATGTAAATCAACAAATGCCCGCCACGGGTATTGTATAAACAAGTAAATATATACAAGAACATATTATAATGATTTATATAGTCTGATTTCTTTTAGGAAATCCAAAACAAGACTAAAATCTATAGTATCAAATAACTCTTTCATAGTATTAACATTGTAGTACCTTTGAATCTTAAATATAAGAATGAATGTCGTACTATACATAGATACTTGTACATCATTTTAGGCTCAACGATTTTATTCCATTCAGATGTATGTTCTTTCCTCTTTTGGATATCGTATAATAAAACACATGCCGTTGCCCTTCATTGTTTTGTCGTAATTCTAGTTTTGTTAAGTTTTTAGACTGTTACGTAGCAATGGTCTAAATAAATGCTGTATCACCAATTTCCTCTTTCAGAATAATAAGACAAATGTCTGGGAAAACATTGAAACATAGTTATCAAACAGACATAGGCGTATAACAAAGAATGTATAGTTAGGAATAGACCTCCCTAAGTGACTGAAACAGACTACTGAAAACAACACGTGTGCTAATAGAATCACCCCGGAGGAAATAAGTTCATATTCGTCCCGAAATGGAACTAATTCGCAGTCTCTTAACTGTCTTGTCCCATTAGTTATTCTTATATGATGAGACAAAACGTATTATTGTTATTGACCTCACGCTGATGCTCTCTTCAATACTTGACGTTTGAATTTCCCATTTTCGATACATGTAAGCGATTATGCACTTACCACATGAATATAACATGAGTATAATTACTAAACCTAATAACTTAGGATTTATAAAAACTGAGCAGGGAGAGGTGTTGCAATTTATATTATATGTCATGTACTGGCTCAATCAATGTCTGATACGTTCTAAAAAAAAAATTTTTCAGTATTTCTTGCAATGATTGATTTAACAAATTCACCATACACAATTCTGGCCTGTACTATGTTAATTACCAAACTTAGTAGATACTGACAAATACAGTTTTTCTGTTATTGTTGTCTTTTGTCATATATTGAAATGGAGACAAGCTAATATTATGTGTTGTTGCTTTTTAAAACTGCCGAAGTCCCGTTAGTTTTACTACATAAGTTGCTTATTTGCAAATCATTACTTATTATTAGAAACTTGTATTGTTTCTGTACATTACATTGTGTTG
Source organism: Cyrtodaria siliqua (assembly GCA_037043455.1). Taxonomy (NCBI): domain Eukaryota; kingdom Metazoa; phylum Mollusca; class Bivalvia; order Adapedonta; family Hiatellidae; genus Cyrtodaria; species Cyrtodaria siliqua. The sequence continues at coordinate 55,181 of JAWPHD010003948.1, forward strand.
ATTATATTGCATAAATAATAATATTCCAAAGAAATTGCAAGATGTGTTGTAAAAAATAAAACTGCAGTTACTTAAAGAAAGGACACAACTGTGATTGATGTGTAGATGTTTGAATCGCAGTACACTTTGTAACAAGAAAGTCATAGATTTTGAAGTTCCTCTTTGACAAATTGAGCCATTTCAGTACCGTATTTAACGTAAATAGTTTGCAAAGTTTTACATCTTAAGTTTGCCCACATGCTTGAGCTCTGAAACTTTGAAGAAATACTATTATGTGTTGTTTTAGTCATGTTTTGTCCGAAAGGAAAGATCTTACCTAGCCATATATCATTCGATTAACAGCGGCATATTGTACATACAATATATAGCGGACATTCCCTAGTTGCGTTTCTTTTTTGTTTCAGTAAATATTGAAAGTTAATGTAGATGTCAAACAAAAATTAAAAAACTCCAAATTGTGCTACCTATGTTTTAAATATATGCAATCGTATTTAAAGAACGAAGGATAATAAATTGATACAATTGTTATGCGTAATAACTACCTCAAGATAGTGGAGAGTCCATTTAAATAACATATTCGAACTATAGACAGATAAAACCATTTCTATAGAACCCATTCACAGTGTACGCCGACTCCCTAAAGCCATCTCTTATTTTTGTTTCGTATAGTGTAGCAGATGAATTATGCCTGGACACGTTGTTTCGTATTGCCTTTATTATAAGTACCCCGATTGGTTCCCGGGCAATGAAAGGGCCACTGTTGATCTAGACAGAGAGGTAACATTTCCCCAACGCCGAATTGATGTTCATGTTGTCATTTTAAGTCATGTTCAGTATTCATTAATAGTATTTTCTTCGTCATCCTTGTATTGTTGCAGGTGCAGAAGACAACGGTCGTGGCTCTATCAAAAATATAGTTTTTACAACATTATTCGCAGCATCTCTCAGACGGGTAATCAATATAAAAATTTAACCGAGGAAAATCCCTTCTTAACGAGGTCTGAGGACAAGATCCCCGGAAAAAAGGGGTTGATTTCTAATTGCGATTTCCTGGCAGTGCATTTTAGTGCATTCCCGGGCCAGATATTCAGTTTTAATATAGACAATTATATTCAAGATGAAAGTAGTGATTTTATTTGAAGTTTGAGGGTGGGATTTAACAGATCATACATTGGATCTGCATCTCCAATATTACAAAACTGAAGAATCCACACTATGTTTTACTCAGTTGAGTCATGTTGTTTTCTCAATGATAAGCTTGATGCTATATATTTATATTAGTTTAGGATTTACAGAACTGAAAAAAGCCAGATTACCTTATATGATGGTATCTAGATCTGCCTGTAGTACTTCGTTATACATCTCACTAAAAACGTCATATATTCCTAGATACGCCTGACATAAAATCTCTTCTAAAATCTCCAATTCAGTTCGAATTAAATTGTATTTGCACACTTTGATTCCTCGGTTTCGACTCTAACAAATGTATGTTAAACTTTGTTGTTGGTGTCCAATAATCAGCAACAGCTAAAACCCAAATTGTATTTGAAATTAAAAAAATATGTATCCTAGTACACACTGCTTCCATAGTTCAAAGCTACACACAACATGTTCTCCGACCCCATATTGACAAGGAGTCTGATCTTCAGGCCTACTTTGCCACTGACCGTTCCAAGGCGGTAGCCCTATTGTCAACCCTTTTGTGTTTGTGATGTCACTTTCATTTATTATTACTTTTGCCTTGTTGTTTGTCTGTTTGCGTGTTTGTTTCTGTGTTTTGTGGTTGACTGTCCTCCTTGAATGCTACTTTCCCTGTCCGATCTTTTTATATTTCTTTTACCGAATATAAACAATTTATGTCATTATATACTTTTGGTAGTACCATTTCAGATGTGTGTTTTTCGTTACAGTCCGTGATCTAAGATGGCCCCGTTACTTACGTTATACCAAAATAGGGACATTTAAAACGATATATTCTCTCCAAAACCGCTTATAAATGTTAAGATATCATTCTTAAATGACTTTTCATAGATGTTTTGTGCCATTCCACACGTTTTGATAGGTTTCCAACTGTTTATATGTTCGAGGTCATTGTTGATGTACGTGACCAGCCCCGGTCAGATCATATTTTCCAGCACATATATTCTTATCTGGTCTACAATAAAAACAGGAAGGAACAGGTTTATTGTGTTGTTGTTTGTTATAACAGACATATGCATATTTCGTTTCAAACTGTATAAAAAATATAAATGTTGACCGTTTTTTAAATACACCGATGTCAGATTGCCAAAACTTGTTCGAAAACAATTACCCATGCTGTCACGTCTCAAAACATTTTATTTTGTAGTTTTGTATACTATCTATTTCTATAAGGAATTGTCTTCATCCCTTTCTTAAATGAAAACTGCCCGGTTCCACAATACCCGAACATTTCAATCGTACAAACACACATAGCGTGTTTGCTGTAATTTTCCTAGATCGCCATCCCTATATGTTCGAAGCTGATGGAATTTTATCGCATAACAGCTACTGGAAATCTAATAAAGACATGATGTATATATCATAATATACTAATGTATTTACTATGCAATGAATGAATTACCGTGTTTGTCCACAGTAAAACATTTCGGTCCATATAACAGTTGCATGATATATCAGACAAACCTTAATATTTCTCAGAATTGTTTGAAACATTACTGTTATAAAATGAGCATTTGTAACTTTAACTGTGGTTTAAAGAGACTCTACTACATGATTTAACATTATTGATTCATACAAGGAACTATAAAACGAAATGTAAAAGGCAATTGTTTGCCCCTCATATAATACGTACCGTTAATGTGGAAAAACGTTTAACTTAAAAATGTCATTCGTAATTGCTTCAGTCAAGCCAATTACGGACATTTTCCTATCGTAATTGTTTCCGCCAAGCCTATAACGGACACTTTTATGTCGTAATTGTTTTAGTTAAACCAATACGGACATGTTCCTATCGTAATCGGTTTAGTCAAAATAAGTATAAAAGTCGAACAGGAAATTCAGCTTTCATAGAACGTAGTAAACCCCAAAACACGAAAAACGACAAACATGAATGGCAATGTTAATAAGGAATAAAGCCATATGACGTCAAAAACAAGTGTGAATAAAGAAATCCCGCCATGAACTATTTTCTAACCAACAAAGCAGCAGTAATAGGCAATATAGGTGCTCGTGTATTACGAATATTAAAGTCCTCAACGAGAGTAGAAGCTCTAGAAAAACGAATAAGTTGAGATACATAGACCCCATAAGAAGTTGCTCGGGGATAAGTAACAATATCAAAATTAAAATCATCTCTCCTGTCATAGACTTTGAAAATTATTTCATCATTTTCAATAGAGAGATGTAAACCGAGAAAAGAAGCGTTAATATCAGAAATATTAGCTTTGTTAAGCTGAAGTTCTTTAGGATATATAGTATTAACCATAGTAGAAAAGAAGGGGTTGTCAATGTTCAATATGTCATCCAGATATCTAGAGATGTCATTAAAGGCTGAAATAACATCTGCCTGGGTATCTGGAGAAAGACTCAACATGAAATCTCATTCATAGCAATATAAAAACAAATCTGCAACAAGGATTGCAGAGTTCGTACCCATAGGGATACCAACAATTTGTCTATAAACGGTAGTTCCATACCTGACGAAAATATTATCTAATAGAAAAATAAGTGATTCACAAACTTCATGGAATGTCCACATAGTCCATGACAAGTCCATCATTTAAAATACATAAATGATCATGTATATATAATATAAAAGACAAAAGCCTGGAAAGCCACAAAGTAAGTACTCATTGACTTGGCAGAAGCCAGAGCAACAATGAGAGCAAACCGTTATGGGTACGATAAGGACAAAAATCACAAGGTATAGGTACACGTCATCATAGGGTCCACAATCTGTCAGGTCATCGCACAATCAAAGAGGAAAGCATAGTGGCGAACTGGAAATGGGTCAAACTCTAAACATACAGTACGTTACAAATTAATAGGGTCATTTACTCTGATAGACTGTTTAACAAGTTTAATAAAGATTGTATGAAAGTGATTATGACCAAGGATCACATCACCATAGAAGTCAAATTGTGTGTCCATGTCCCAGAAAAGTTCTTAAATTCTTTCATATTTTAAAAGTAGATCAGAGTTACTATAATACAATTTTACAAAGGGTTTTTGAAGGTTATGGTGACGGAAGCCTTGCTGGAGTAGCTTTTTAGTTACGTAAATATTTCGAATAAAGTCCTCCACACGACTACAAGCTCTAGAGAAACGAATAAGTTGTGAAACCTCGACCCCATAAGAAGTAGGTCGTGGAACATCCACATCGAAATGAGGATAATTAACAATATCAAAATTAAAATCATCCCTCTTGTCATAGATGTTATAATTATTTCGCCATTTTAATAGAAAGATGTAAATCAAGAAAAGAGGCGACAGTATCAGAAGGGTTAGCTTTGTTGAGTTGATGTTCCTTAGGATAGATATTATTAACCATAGTAGAAAAGAAAGGATTGTCAATGTTCATTATATCATCCAATACCGTGAATAAAGGCTTGAATAAATATCTACCTGAGTGTTGGATGAAAGACTCAACATGAAATCCCTTTCATAGCAATACAAAACCAGAACTAAATGGCTACAAGAGGTGCACAGTTCGTACCCATAGGGATACATCAATCAGCTCATGAGAATTAATATAAGGTGCAACACCTCGTATTCCTTCTAGAACATGTGTAAGCGGTATTCTACGCTGAAGCCACACATATTGGGCTTGATGATCCCAAAGGACCATATACGAATTTACAGTAAATATGCACACAGTTGAAGTTTTCTCTCGATATAACACCTACAAAACAACCGTAGCAGTTCCCAGCCATGTTTTCTTTGTTACGTTATAAAAAACGTTTAACAATATTAGGGTTTGTAACACGCAATCCTGATATGAGCAAACGTCATTCATATGCTTTTTGTATCTCTCTCCCTCCCACACTCCCCTCACACACAGCAACAACATCAACAAACACAATACACAAATTAAAACCGTTTTCCACATAATTGGAAGATTGATACAAACTACTTTATACAGATTTTTTTTAAACATTAACACCGTGTTTCCTCATTTCACATTATATGTGCGACAATGCAGTTTTTATTAACATTTCCGGGGAAGAGATATTCCCTTCAAGCTGCACAAAAAAACAATAATTAAGAAATAAAATCTTCAAAGACTGCGCCTTCGATGATCTTCAAGTCCCCAACACAAGCTCTGGTTCTCGAACAATATAAACCTGCTGTAAATAGTTTGTTTCTTAACTGATATGCATTTGTATGTATATGATACAAAGATTGGACACCATAGAAAACAAATTCTCACGAATTACATTGAATGGCCATCTCTCAAAATTAAACGAAGAAAATATGCAGCTTCATTATGTTCCTTTAATAATGTAAATGTGCTGTTGTTACGGAGCATTGCTTTATAAAAACATACTTAGTGTTGCATCTGACGTTTAATATGACGCCTTAACGCACTACGTGGTCCCGTTTTAATTCCATTTAAGCGATGGGAAAGATTATATTAGCAGGATATTATAATGGACAATAAAACACGTTTAAAAACATTTTGTTTGCTGAAAAACATGCCTTAGCTTGTTTAAAATAACCTATTAAATGTTTTAATTTTATAATATGCAAACGTATTAGGCCGAAATTAAGGTTTAATTGCATACACCAGTCGATCCCGTTTTCGCTTCTCGGAGAAGGGGTTGGATGGGGTATGAAAGTTAATACTCGGGCCACGTAATGGGTTACTTTTTTTTCTGACGTTTAAAATAAAGTTTTAGCTGTTAACGCATGTGATGTTAGAGGTCATGATAGAAAATGGTAAATATCTTCAAGAGCCAATTACAATTGAGTAAATTATTATACATCTTCAATATTCAATTACAATTGAGTATTTTAAAAATCAATGTTAGATTTATGACTTAAAAAAGTGACTTTAAATTAGACGAGGCAAAGTACGCGTTACTCAGAAACCTTAATTTAACTGTTTTACAGCCATTTTAACGCAGTCCAATGACTAAATCGCTTGCGTTGGCATTGCTGTCGTTACTGCTTTGATAATTAAGCAGAACACCACTGTTGCTTGCTTTCATATTTCCAAACGACCCGGCATTATGTTTATTGGAACGTCTATACATCACATGAGTTGTTGATGAAGATACTCCATGATAGTCAAACCTTTTACAAGGGTCGCATTTCTGTAGCACGCGCTTAAATGCAAATTTAAATTTTGTAGAGGTCAAGCTGTAGATAACAGGATTTCCAGCATTGTTTATATATTGTTTTACTACTCAAAATTTGCTAAGGATCACTTTTTTGCTGTCTAAATTTCTTGCTGAAATAAATAACATTATTTCTATTTACATGAACTTATTTATGGCAGTGTATGGTCATGTAATCTCATGATTTAATTCAAATTGTGGAATTGTTGAAGTATCATTGAAATTAATATCGTTGTTGTGAATTAATTTATAATGAAATTATATGGAAGAACAAAAGTGATCCCTAGCAAATTTTGAGTAGTATACATCATGATTCTAGCAAACCATATTATATTTTAGTATGCTTCAATGCCTAACTTGGGGATGGTCTCTACAGGTGTAAATATCTGCCACAGAGTCACATTTCTGATCGGATACATGGAAACGAAGAAGAGATTGATTATGAATAGCATTCTCACCACTTGTTGTCTAGACCTTGGCACCCCTGTCATTGTTAGTCATTATCCTAAAGCCGTCCGACATTAGCTGTCGTTTAATTAGAGAATACATGCACACTAGAACAATAAACTGTAGCACAAAAAACAACACAATATTAGTCATTATAAAAACTTTGTTCCAGAGCAAGTTAACCAGAGATTGAAACACTGTCAACTCAGACCTGTCAACGAATAAGGCTTCCTGCAAGTGGGTGAACAGAAGAAATGATGTACAGATGAAGATCCACAGCACTATTATCTCTTTGACTGTAAACCTATCATTATGAATGGATAGACGATGGCATAAAACCGCTCCACCGTCATTGCCGTCATCATCATTATGGATCCGTGAAGCATTCCGTGCTCTAACAGGGGCACGAGTTTACCTGGAAAAGAGAAGAATATATATTTTCATCTATTTGAATATAGTTATTTGGATCTTGTTAGAACATAACTTGGCGATAGCAGAATATATCAAACAGGGTTGATCAAAAGCAGTTATTGAAAATGTATGACATGTTCTCAGACAGCAAAGTATTAAAACTGATCTCACAAAACATGAATATATTTCTTTTAATCGAGTCTTTGATAATATCTCAAATTACATTGTAAAATGCCTAAGTTGTGGCTATGTCATAATATCAGTGCTCGTGACTTTCAGAAAACAACAACTACATACATAACATGATAAAACATGCAATTAAAAATTACGACAATCGGTAACCAAAGCTAGCAATACACTCATTGGTCAATCGTTCCGTTAAACGTTCCGTCATATCTAGAAACGATGATTGGCGCACATTTAAGTAAGTATCCATATATCTGAATTGAAGTATAAGACAAAAATGCAAGTATATCAACCTTAACATAATTGAATACACTAAACTGAGACTGCATGTATTTTCTATAGCTATGGCATAGGTATGTGGTGTATTTGATGTTGTATCTGTATATGGTATTCACAGCAAAATTATTTGTTTTTCGAATACATTAGTTTGATCTTTGACTCCTAAAATAGGATTACGATATATTTAAAAGATACGAGTCTAACATGGAACTACACATATTGACAATTACACCTTAGAATGGTTATACAAATTGGAATTATTAGCTGTGATTACATTTTAAAGATAACAAAACACGTTTTTTCCATCCGATCCGAATGGCAGTTTATCGATTTGCGATCGACTCAATGAACATAAGCAAGTTACTATAACATCTGCGGAATTCTCTATTGTAATATTAATCAAAAGTATCTAGTTAGTTCACAATGAAGACGCTAGGGTATATACAATTAATTCATCAAACACGACATCAGACATTACAGACAGATACAAAAGTAAAGTGCTCGACCTTGATTTCAAAACAAAACAAACAAATACAAGGACATGAAGAAGCGAAGTGCATACATATGCTTATAAAAGGGGTACCTCCTTGGAAAGGTCACTGAGAAGAGGCTGCTTATTTTAATCAGTTGACATGTAGTTCCTGATTGTTTCGCAAGGGATATAAAATAAGAAGACGTGCTTTCAGACAATATTTGTGTATGTTTGCTATCATCTTATTATTAACGGCACCTAATGGCCAAGTCAATACAACAAAACAATCGGACTAACTGCAAAACAATAGTTCTTCCATATTTTTCTTTTCAAAACTATGTAGTATTGATACTCGCAAAGCAAATAAAATTTAAACATAATCTCTTCAGCAGAAAAGTGGTCCCACCTAAAGGGCTAATAGATTTGCATAAACTTATTTAGCGTAGGTTAAGACAGATACAAATATCGGACAGGGAAAGCAGCATTCAAGGACGACAGTCAACCACAAATCACAAAAACAAACACGCAAACAGAAAAACGAGAAGGCAAAAGTAATAAAAAATGCAAGCGACATCACAAACACAAAGGGGTTGACAATAGGGCTACCGCCTTGGAACGGTCAGTGGCAACAAAGGCCACTTGGGGTTTAAACCGGTTCTAGGGTGCACCAAACCTCACACTTACCCTACTGTCATCTCATTAAAACAGGACAGTGTAAATAAAGAAATCCCCGCCATAAATAAGTTTTGCATAAACATGATAAACGCTGACTATACTAGTCTATTAAAAATGACACACTCATATATATAATATATATATATATATATATATAGTATGAATTTCTATGATATAGTATGATATATATATATATATATATGCAGTATTGTTTTCAGAAATGATCTTCGTTACTCATTATTCGTTCATTGCTCGACATATGGTTACTACTATGTATCCACCAGAGATCTTTTTGAAAAAAGCTAACGATTCTGTTTCCATAGCAGCATTTCTCGATCTTCATCTCTCGATTTCAAATGATTACATGCATACTCTTAATCTATGATAAGAGATATGACTTTAAACTTCTTCAGCAAGATTTTCCTTATCATAAACTAGATAGATCTTTCTCAAAGTTCTATCGCCGCAACGAAAACCTGCTGGAAAAGTTCAACAACCTAAAAACATTTCTGCGACTAGGAATATCACAACCGTTATTCTATGGAGATGTGATCTATAAACTTCGAAATTAAAGGGGTCTGACGGATATCCTGACCGCTTTACACAATTATTCAGGAAATTCGTCAGAAAAGGATACGACTTCTTTTAATATTACAGTGCATTTCATGTTTGGTGATTAATCCCTCTACAGTCAGTAGCAACGCTTCATTTTTCTCTTGTGCGATGACCTGACAACCTCGCGGTACACCATGGTTGCTCCTTCTGAAACGCTGAAAGGGGAGGTTGGTGCATGAACCTTATTCCCTCGGGTTTTCTGGTCGTATCCGAGATTGGTTTTCGCTTGGGCTGTAACTGATGTGGTTGTTCAGTACAGTTTTCGATACATCCTGAGGTGTTTCTAATTATATGTATTTATATAGGGAGAACTATTTGCGAGCTACTAAGGACAGACAACCTTCGGACGAACTACGGCAGGGCGCCTAGCTATGATGGAAGACACAAAAATCAAACGTGTGCATTCACTTCCTAAAATAGCTGCAACACACGCTGACAAACTGTATCTCTACATCATAACACACCCGTCAAGAGGCACAATTAACATATACACGCATACATACATACAATTACAACTCATATGAGTGGGATCACATTTAAGCATTGAACCACAAACAGCTATATTAATGCACTGACAATGAAAGGTGACGGATATGGGGGATACTGTGAATTCAGTAAATATATTAAAGGGAGACAATTTTAACTCACTATGGCAACTTTCGAAATTTGAGATCTCGTAAGAGATTCACGTTCACAAAACAGAATTATTTATAGGGAGAAATATTTGCGAACTACAAAGGATAGACAACTTTAGGACGAACTACGGCAGGGCGCCTCGCTATGATGATAAATATATCTATCTTTACAATAACATATGCGTGTATCGTTTCCTAAATTAACTGGATGCGGATACCTGTCTAAGAGCTAATATGCACACAAATAACATACTTTGTAAAAATGGTATGTATATTTTACTAGTATTTATACTTATGAAACCAATTAACCTTTTATGCAGTGAAGACATTTGTTGAGATTTAGTGTGTTTAGCCGCTATAGTTATTTATACTTAGCACACTTACTTTTGTCTAAAACGTAAGAATTAAACTAAAGCATCTAATATTACTGACTTGATGATTCTGTTCTTCTTTTTACACAAGTCATGTATAATCCATTGTAATACAAAAGAGGTATGTCGATGTTTACAATTAAAGACAATGTCTGACTCTTTTTTTGTGTGTATTGCAGGTATGGGGCATCCCTGGGGAAATCGTCAAATGTTCATGTCGCAAGTCGTAGACATGGCGTATTGACCAATGCAATCCCGAAAATTTTCTTTGCAGTATTACAAAGTTTTAAGTTCAGGGTGAGCAGAAGGTTATTGCAAGTTCGACTGTTAGCTTGCAATAAAAACGATAATAAAATAGAACTTGATTCTAAGTAATCAACAAATAAACCGGCATGCATATTTGTAAGTTACTGTGACAGGAGAAGCAAATATCATCATATTGTTCTGTTGATTCTAAAGGGTTGAATGGTTTTGAGTCTGCGGATCCAATGCAATTCAAGTGTCTTTTGAGTGTGATCTGACCAACTGGCGTTGTGGTGTATACAGCAAATTGTTATGGGGTAGTGGGGATGGCGTGGTGGGTGGTGGGGGATGGGTGCGGGTGTCCGACCAAAGTTGACCTTTCAAAAAATGTCTAGAAAGAGTCCTACGCCTAGTTAGGGAATTTCTCACGTGTGTGTGTCTCAAATGACATTAATATATTGAACTAAAAACGCTATAAAAGGAATAGGTTGAGATTGTATAGCAACGGCAAAGGCCCTCGGGCTGAAAACGTTTTTGCGGCAGCATATTGTTTTCCTGGTAAACTCGCTAACCTATATACCGTGTATATAGACAGACATAAATATACTCGCATTGTCTGTTAATTGGTTTACATTGGCCATATAGATAAAAATATATTATAAACCCAAGTGTCCATAATGCATAACGAAATAAATTCACAAAGCATGGGCACACGTAAAATACTGTGTGTGATACAGATACATACATCCGTGAGGAATTCCTTAACTAGGCATGGGACCCTTACGTAACATTAAGGGATATATACGAGAAAACATGTTTTGTAGGGCAGACTGAGGTATTTCTGGACCGACAACCTGGCGAGATTACGTGTGTTTACGTGATATTTACGTTTTGATTTTGTTTCTCCTAGGTATTGCTTATGTAATTGCTTCCATGTCATTAGATAAATGACGTTTCTTTTTTTGCAATTGGCATGCCATTTTATATTGATTATTTCGCCACTCGAGGATTGTTAGAAAGTCTTTATGACTTGAGTTGGATCGGATGTCTATTCAATCTGCAGAGACCTGACTGTCAAATTGACGTATTATTGGGAGTTGGCTTTACTTTGGCTTGTAAAGAAGTAAAGCCAAATCCCGTAGACATTTATGTTCTTGAGGCAATTTGATGATTCTATAGTTGTTACATGGTGTATTTGTATCAGAAGAATCTTACTTGTATATGTATTGCAAAATATGTTTTCTATTGGGCTCCTTTGCATAAAATGTATGGCTCTTTGTTTTCCTTGATGAACAGGTGTTGGAAACGTAATGTATTTGGTTCCGAGAATATGCGTTTGATTCACAATGCTGAACAGCATGGTCTGTGAGACCTTTTAGTGTACATATTGGCTATTAGTTTTCCGTTCTCTCTATAGGACTGTGTGTCCACGAAAACGTGTTATGTATTAATAATTTCAGCAGTAAATATGATGATGCGGTGAAATGTGTTAGCTTGACATAATCCGTATTGAAGAAAATACTAAATTAAATTATTTTCCCCATAGACACCAATGTTAAAGTGCCACATATTAATGATTTGCTGCAACTTCAACTCAAATATTGATAATGCAGCAGTGTAATTGTCATAGAGAAAACTAATTTTCCACTTGAAAAATCACCAGAAAAGGTGGGGTCAAAAGTTCTTGTTTGTTTACTAAACAGGTCAAGGGTACAGCTGTTTTTCAGTGATGGTTGCTCACAACGTGTAAGCAAAGAGTCGAAATTTCGAAAATGTTCATCAGTGATCCAGTAAAACCTATTAATACGCTTCTTATACATACAATCACAAAATCGAATAGAAATGGGCAGTTTTCCCCTACTTATAATGCCCATTTCCATCAAAAAAGGAGGGATTACTTTTTATTATAAGAACTACATTCGTAAACTTTGTGGCACGATTTCATATCAAAGTCGCCTATACAAGGAAGCCATGCGTGCATCTTTAAGTGTAAATATTGCAAAAATGAGAGAAAATGCTAATTGGTTTCTCTATAGGAAAAAATAGATATAAGGTCCTATAGAAACCACAGCGTCCGAACGCAATGTCATTGTAGGTCCGCACTGTACTGCAAACAAGGACTTGATAATACAATTGTCACAGGACTAGAAAAATGACTACGGTTCCGATGCTCTACCGACTGAGCTAACCGGCCAGACAATGCAACATCAATCTACCTGTTAGATATCCATAACCGTGACACACTCCCCCTACAGACTGAAATTCGTCCTCGAATTTCCATGGGTACAGAGAAACATGCAAATGATTCTCTGTACCCATGGAAATTCGAGGACGAATTTGTCTGTAGGGGGAGTGTGTCACGGTTATGGATATCTAACAGGTAGATTGATGTAGCATTGTCTGGCCGGTTAGCTCAGTCGGTAGAGCATCGGAACGGTAGTCCGAAGGTCCCGGGTTCGAGCCCCGGTCTGGCTGCACATTTTTCTAGCCCTGTGACACAATGTAAGAGACAAAAAACAACAGAAAGTTGGTGAAGACAGGGTTACCGACTTGGAACGGTCAGTAGGCAATAAGGCCAACTGGTTAGCTTGAATCTATTTTATATTCGCACAATCCTTGCTATTATCCTGTCTTCAGCGCCAAGGCATATGTCAAAAGTAATAATGAAGAAATATAAAAAGATCGGACAGGGAAAGTAGCATTCAAGGAGGACAGTCAACCACAATACACAGAAACAAACACGCAAACAGACAAACAAGAAGGCAAACGTAATAATAATATGTTTTGCATTTCTTTCTTTCATCGTTCTCTTTGTCTCTCCGACGTAAACCACATTAGAAACATAGCCCAATTATTTGTTGCCTATTGCACATTTATTAAGTATCATATATATTTGCAATTATGAGATATTGTAATTATTGTTCAGGGCGCTTGTTTCAGCCAAATATATTTTTAGAATTTGTATCCAAAAATATTTATAATGTGTTGGATAAATGTAAATTAAAACACTCTGAACGTTTTATAGCAAAACATTAGGGCTAACTTAAGTAATTTGAGATTTCTTAATTATCTTCTTATTTATCCAATTGCTCATTTTAATGCCAAAAGACCTTTGGCTAAAACTAGCGCCCCGAACAATAGAACATAGATAACGATTGTCGAAAGAACCGATTCAGGTTACCTTATTTGAACTAAACGCAGTGCTCAAAAACAAAAGGAGCTTTTTGATTTTATTTCACCTTTTGTAAAATCATAATAATAATAATAATAATAATAATAATAATAATAAAATTGGTCATCAGTGCTATCTTTCTTTAACTAAATACATTTCTAGGTAAATTATACAATAAAATTATTTGGATTGATTATTAATTTATAAAAAAATATGACGTGTTTATCTTTCCTTTGATTGTTTTGAGTAAAGTAACTCAATTTTATTAAATAAAGAAACAACACAAATCATGTATACAAAGTAACATTGTACATTACCTTCCTATGTTTAAATTAGATTAACTGACTAACAAATTAATGTGGAACATTAAAAGAAAAATTTAGAATAGCCACATTTAGCGTCTTTATATCATTATTCAGATGGTATCTTGGGCAATTCCGGAAATGTACATGTATTGCGAGTTTTAGGAATTCCAATTCCGATAGTGCCGGGCATTTTAAGAACTCACTGTAAAAATGCGTGGAAAATACAAGAAAATCAAAATGAAATCATCTCTGAAATAGGTAAATATGTATATAAACTGTGTTCTCGTTATGTACAGTAAACTTCAGAAACTCTACGTATATGGTGTACCTGAGTTATCATTACGCGGTCCGAGAACCCATCCAACCCCTTCTCCAAGATGCAAAAATTGGGTTGGCTGGGATTTGAAATAAAGAAAGATAAAAATATCGGACAGGGAAAGCAGCATTCAAGAACGACAGTCAACCACAAAACACAAAAACAAACACGCAAACAGACAAACGAGAAGGCAAAAGTAATAAAAAATGCAAAAGACATCACAACACAAAAGGGTTGACAATAGGGCTACCGCCTTGGAACGGTCACTGGGGGTTTAAACAATGCAGGTACTCAATGACTTGGCGGAAGCCAGAGCAACAAGAGAATAAACCATTAACGGCATGACAAGACAGATCATAGACAAACATCAAACACCATCGTCCCAATGGGCTTTAGGTAGGCGTCATCATAGGGTCCACAGCCTATCCGGTCAGCGTACAATTAAAGAGAAAAGCATAGTGGCGAACTGTAAAAGGGTCCACCACCAAGCATGCAGTACGTTGTAAAATGATAGAGTCATAACCTCTTTTGATAAACTTTTTAACAAGTTTAACAAAGATAGTATGAAAGTGATCATGACTAAGAATCTTACGAAGTTTATAAATCACATCACCATAGAAGTCATTTTGTGATATTCCTTGTCGCAGAAGAGTCCTTCAATGACTTTTATATTTGGAAAGAAGATCAGGGTTACGATAATAATAAAAAACGGTTTTACGAAGTTTATGGTAACGGTAACCCTGATTGAGTAGCTTTTTAGTTATACAAAGATTACGAATATTAAAGTCCTCAACTCGAGTACAAGCTCTTGAAAAACGAATACGTTGAGACACATACACCCCATAAGAAGTTGCCCGGGGAACATCCCCATCCAAGTGGGGGTAATTAAAAATGTCAAAATTAAAATCATCTCTCTTGTCATAGATTTTGCTAATTATTTCACCATTTTCAATCCAGAGATCTAAATCAAGAAAAGAAGCGTTATTATCGGATAAATTAGCTTTATTAAGCTGAAGTTCTTTAGGATAAATATTATCAACCATGGTTGGAAAGAAAGGGTTGTCAATGTTCAGTATGTCATCCAGATACCGAGAGGTGTCATTTAAAGCTTCAATAACATCTGCCTGGGTATCTGGTGAACGACTCAACATGAAATCCCTTTCATAGCAAAATAAAAACAAATCTGCGACAAGTGGTGCACAGTTCGTACCCATAGGCTTACCAACAGTCTATAAACGGTGGTACCATACCTGACGAAAATATTATCTAATAGGAAGATGAGTGCTTCACAAACTTCATAGCAAGTCCATATAGTATAATTGTCTAAACTGCCGTTAGTAAAAAACGCTTTAATATTATTACATGCCAAAAATGTAGTATTTTCTCTAGCGAATGTTTTTTGAATAAGAGAAATTAGCTTGTCTTTAATAAGATGATGTGGTAAGGTTGTATATAGTGTAGAGGATTCATAAGTACTTATTAATGAAACATGACCTTTACTGAAAATTTTACCAAGAACGTCTCCTAAATTTTTTATAGACCAAATTAAATTAATCCCAGAGTTTTCATAAGTTGTATCACAATATAGTTTAACGTTATCTTTAACGGCAGTAAGACAAGAAGTTAAAAGTTTGGAGATGTTTGTTGTGTTGCAGGAACTAGAATTAGAAATAAAGTGAGCCTTATACGGATTTGTATGTAATTTAGGAATCCAGTACATGGTAGGCAGTTTATTTTGCTTATCGTTTACACCAGCATTGAAAGTAGTGCACCGAGTGATATGTGCGGAAACAACATCATCCTCAGTAGAATTAAATGGAGTATACGAATTGGTGCTGCCGAGTTCCAGAGATAAAACATTGACGTAATGTAGGCGTCAAACAATAATTACATTATTAGCTGGTTTATCTGCAGGGACTAAAACAAATTTATTATGAAATTCCTGAATTACCGATTTTAAATTACGAAAGGAAAACCTAGGTCTCGGAGGAAGTAAAGAGTGGTTAGCATGATAAAAGTTGGCTGTTACTTGTGATACGCAGGCTTCATAACCGCTGCTCCCAACTAAATTCCATTATGTTTATTTCGCTCTTCGGGGCATTTAATTTTATTAGATACTGGGACCATACACAGTAAGACAAGAAGTTAAAAGTTTGGAGATGTTTGTTGTGGTGCAGGAACTAGAATTAGAAATAAAGTGAGCCTTATACGGATTTGTATTAATTTAGGAATCCAGTACATGGTAGGCAGTTTATTTTGCTTATCGTTTACACCAGCCTTGAAAGTAGTGCACCGAGTGATATGTGCGGAAACAACATCATCCTCAGTAGAATTAACTGGAGTATACGAATTTGTGCTGCCGAGTTCCAGAGATAAAACATTGACGTAATTTATCCTTATTAACCTCTCAGAGACACTACAAACCATCTATTTTAAGATAAATATTTAATTTCAGATTTTATTTATATGTAACTTTATTAGCAAATATTAAGAAGACGTCTTAATTCGATAGAAAAACATGGTTAAACAACTGATAAAATGTGACAAGATATTGCTGAGAAGCTTTATGAATAAGGACACTGCTCTGCCATGCAGTTATATTTGCATAAACATGATAAACGGGCCTTCAAATTAGTGTTGTATTTGCCCTAGTCATAGACATGTGACACCTGCTAGTTTGTTGGTCAATTAGGGCGTATGAGGCAATGTTTGATGATATAATCTATAATGATGCCCAGTCGACACTAGCTGTAAGTATGGATATACGTAATGTAATACGCCTTTGCCTTACGCAATACTCTGTGTGGTTTCCTGGCAAGAATATAGCCACTGCTTATCTAGGCATAGGGGTAACATTCCCTAGAACTCATGTCCAGTTTGTCATGTTTTGTTATGTTCATACAATTTCTTCATGATCATTCCAGTCTTGTTTCAGGTGCTGCTTGAGTCGTGGCAAAACATAATAACGTGGCTCCAGCGAAAAATGCCGTGTCTACAATAGACTTTACGAAGTACGATCAGGGTCAAAACTATATATGTAGGTGTACCTTCAATTTGTCGCCACTTTGCAGTTGTGCAAGTGAGAAAGTTCTACGCCCATTCTGCGTATTTGTATTTTCACGTAAACTGAGGGTGGGCCTATACTGTTGGCACCAGTGCGTCATAAAACCAAATACATCTTGCCTTACACCTTGAACACAATTTAAAGAAACACAGATGATAATAACAACAAAGACTTAAACGATAAACCATGAGTATCCATGCCTGAACATTACATGACATTTTAAGATATTAAATTGTGTAGCGCCGCCAATAATTCAAAATAGTCCGATGATGTTTTGTATGGTTATAGTTTGTTTCATATTAAGCGTCATAAACCATATAAGAGACAACAAAATGCATATTTTGACCATATGTCAAGTTATATCTTAATGCAGTTAAAAATTAAAATATATCTTGTATCATTATTTAAAAGTGTACCGAATGCGTTTTTTTGTGTGTTTTTTTTGACATTTATAGTTCTCGTCTTTCAAACACTTGAGAATATGTATAGTCGAAGGATTTAGTGTGTCTTTCTATCAAAACATAACTTTTTTTTTTTGGTCCATCTTCTCGACTCTTTTTTCTGTTTCTTTCTTTCGCTTCCGCTCACTCTGTGTTCCGCCAGCTTTGCCGTTGTCCGTATTACTAGATGGCTATCTGTTGTGACATGCTTGTTGAAATATCGCTGTATATCCTGTTTCTACGAGACTTTCGCTGTTCACCAGCAGATGGCCTGATGTTTCTCTTTTTTCCTTTAGAGTGGACTTATTCTGGGACTGATATGTCATCTATTATTTTCTAGTACGGAAAATCAGTAATGGATGTAGATACATGAACGAGACGTAATAGTTGGCCATTACATAAGTAGCTCCATTAACGTCTGTATATTTTTGGTAATAATAAGAACACTGTTGAGTTCCGGTTTATTTCCGACGCACATGCGCAGCAGGCTATGCATTACGGTTTAACGAACGCCATTTTGCTTTGGTGTACATAGACGGATCCTGGTGTACAGTAGGTCGACGTTATACGTTACATTGGACATTTCAAGCCATTGTAATCATTGCAAAATCGTGGGCGAAAATATATTTGGGCGAAGGTAAGTACCGTAGATAAGTTTTGGTAGGTAATATGGCATATTATAGTTGTGGTGGAGAAGTAGGTCATGCTTCACGGGGCTGTCCACAAGTTTATGGCTGTGGGCAGTGTTGAGAACTTGTCATACACCATTACGGGGCTTATTTGATAGGGATGTTGTGGAGTGTCTACATGTATATGGATTTATAAGATTATGTTGAGTGAGAAAAAGTTGGCCTATAAATGTGGGTCAATGTTATTGGTTTTTATGGTTGTTATTGTTTGCGCATGCGCTTAAGTTAGGATCACTCTGTCACTGTCACAGCCATCTTGAAAATTTGTTTTTTTTGCATGTAAGTTTTAGTTCAAGCAGGAAGTGTTGGTGAAGAGTTCACTTGAAAGGGCAGGTGGGTAGATGTAACATTCATTTAGTGTGCAGGTGACGTAACTATGATTCGTTAACTGAATAGCTGTCGTTTTGTTTTTCCGAGGAAAAGACTTTTGGCAGGAAAGTTTCTTGTTCATTCGTTTGCTCGCATAGATGGTTCGAAATACCTTTCAAGAGCATTATTACGTCTTGCACAATAAGTTAAGAAATTATGTTTTTGTCCAAGCTGAAGTTAAACAGATTTCCGCACGCCACAGACCTTGATGGGTGTTTTCCTCGTGAGAGACTGCTGTCAATCTCTTCCCAGCCATGTCGAAATTGATTTTTTGTTTCGGTATGGTAGTTTACATCATTGTCAACACAAGTAAGATTATATCTGACGGTCGATTTATTTTGTGGTGGAGACGGACCACCAGTTCTCCTGGGTAAAACCAGTACTGTACACCTCCCGATGCTTATGGATGAAAAGGCAAAGTAAATGGTTGCTGCGCATTTTGGAAAGTCAACCTGGTAACGTTGAAATGTCATTGACCAAAAGTGACACAGAGACAGATCACAGAGCAAACACATCGAAGCATTGAACCATTGTTGCTCTTAACTGCGATAATGTTGTCTCCGCGATAGTATAGAATGATAGAGAGAGATTCACAAAAGAGATCGTCTTAAAGGGTTTGCTGTCTGAAATACCACTTGAGCTTTAAAATCAGTATCTTCGTGCGCTTTAAAATGTGAGGATGGCCATGTAAACGCTTGTTGTTCGCAACAGGGTGAGAAAGGTCTCGAAAAGCCATGGATTGACGTGTATGATACTGAAAATATTGTCTGATCTCGTGTATGTTTATCTTCTTTGCGTTTGTAGAGAAAGCCTGTATTATACGATACTGTGTTTCCTTGTCTTTGCAGTGATCTGCTTCAGCTGGCAGGTTCTAGGCAATTGTGGATTTTGCAGCCTCTTTGCATTTTGGCGCCCTTTGCTTTCTATTAAGGTATGTCCTGATGGTAGTCGCTGTGTAATTTATATGTTATAGTGCATTGCATGTGTGATATTGTTTTGGGTAAACCGCCATGACCGAAATGGCATACTGAACGTCTTACAGCTGCGTTGTTGAAGTGGCATGACCCAGATGGCATATTGAACGGTTTGCAGCTTTGTTGGTTGAACTGGTATGACCCAGATGGGAAAGGCACAGCATGTCTAATGTTAAAACTGTAGACGTGAAGTGTTTTTGGTCAAAAGTTAGGTGCACCATTTAGGTTTCGTTGAGTGTTGTTTTGGTCAACAAGTAAGTGCATCATTACAGTTATTGTAGTGTTGTGAAAATATGGCATTTAAGTCGAAAAGTAGTTTTCACTTTACACGACTAGTCGCAATTGACGAATCTGTGCAAAGGCACATGCATGGTACTTTTATTTCACGAACAATTGATATGAGGAGATAGGTGGCAGGACCTGCCCTGGGTATTTATTAATTCCGCAACTACTCGCAAAATGAGAAAAGGGGAGCCACATTTGAGAAATAAGAGCCAGTCATGAAAGTTGGAGCCATTATAAATTTGCCAACATTTTTCTGCTACACCAAAAGAAACATTTGGGACTTTTTTTAGCTTTTGCGAAAATGATTTGCGAATGGAAAATAAAAGCTAATATTTACATATTTTCAATGCTGTAAGCGGATATAGGAAATAGACTGCTACACAGCGTTCCTGGTGGACATGCGCAGTGTAACAGTCTAAAAGAAAAGTGGACTGGTTCACTAAACTGAATGAATAACGTTCGCTAGCTGATTATAAAAACAGATAAAATTATCATAACCAATCGATTGATCACGCGTGTATATTGTGGGTCATTGATGCTTGCAAATAACATTATGTAAACAAACTTTCTGACACTGTCTAAGAAGGTGGATGCAATTAAGTCATAATAGGATGAAGACCACACAGCTTGATATCGGGTTTTAAGGTCTTATACAAACATCGGCGAGCGTGGCGGACAATCTAACAACAACAAAGGGAAACTATGGTTGATGTTTGTTAATGAGTGTAGCAAACTTTGTCGGGCGTTGAAAATTAAAGAAATCGAAAGTGATTACTTGCTATTTCTAGAAATAAATACTATTAAAATAAAAGGTGAGATCAGAACAATGGTCTTATTTGATTACCCTCGACGTACGTTTCCTATATAACTTATGTCAAGATGTAAAACATTGCCAATACTGTAACAGCAGACACAGCTTGTAAACGTTCACTAAATTCAGATTCTTCTTTGACTCCACCTTCTAAATTTGCCAAAATTTGTCTGCTACACCAAAATGAATCAATGCATATATGCCGCTTATTTTCAAAATGACTTCGTTATATGGTGAAAAAGTGGCTCCAACCTTCATGGCTTCGGCTCTTATTTCTCAAATGTGGCTCCCTTTTTCTCATTTTGCGAGTAGTTGCGAAAGAAAAAATACCAAGGGCAGGCCCTGCCACCTATCCGCTCATATCAATTGTTCGTGATATGAAAGTACCATGCATGTGCCTTTGCACAGATTCATCAAATTGCGACCAGTCTCGTAAAGCGAAAACTACTTTTCGACATAAATGCCATATTTTCACAACACTACAATAAATGTAATGATGCACTTACTTTTTCACCAAAACAACACTCAACGAAACCTAAATGTTGCACCTAACTTTTGACCAAAAACACTTCACGTCTACAGTTTTAACATTAGACATGCTGTGCCTTTCCCATCTGGGTCATACCAGTTCAACCAACAAAGCTGCAAACCGTTCAATATGCCATCTGGGTCATGCCACTTCAACAACGCAGCTGTAAAACGTTCAATATGCCATCTCGGTCATGGCGGTTTACCCAAGACACTATCACACATGCAATGCACTATAACATAAAAGGTCCACAGCGACTACCATCAGGACATACCTTAATAGAAAGCAAAGGGCACCAAAATGCAAACAGGCTGCAAAATTCACAATCGCCTGGCACCTGCAGGCTGAAGCAGATCACTGCAAAGACAAGGAAACACAGTATCGTATAATACAGGCTTTCTCCACAAACGCAAAGAAGATAAACAAACACGAGATCAGACAATATTTCCAGTATCATACACGTCAATCAATGGCTTTTCGAGACCTTTCTCACCCTGTTTCGAACAACAAGCGTTTACATGGCCATGCTCACATTTTAAAGCGCACGAAGAACCTGATTTTACAGCTCAAGTGGTATTTCAGATAGCAAACCCTTTAAGACGATCTCTTTCTCTATCATTCTATACTATCGCGGAGACAACATTATCGCAGTTATGAGCAACTACCGTTCAATTATTCGATGTGTTTGGTGTTAAATTCCACTCGCCCGCTCGCATTGGCGAGTGCAAGCTGCCTGCGGACGAGTAACATTCGGCGTATGGTCGTCCGACAGGACGAGTGACTTTTTGCACTATAAAAATCAAGTTAAACTATCGTTCAAACACGATGTTGCAATATTTGCAAGATTTCATATCAGGATCATTTTCGACGCGTAATTTTGTTCGTATTGTCGTTTGCAGGACCCAGATTAACAGGTGTTTGTTTGTTACCAGGTAACTTACGCGTCATATAGACTGTGATTCCAGGGATCACGCTAGGAGTGAATTTCAATGAGACAAAATGTCCCATTTGCTTGATTTTAATGAGTCTTTCACCATATCATGATCCATTTCGGATGCGAAGCCGAACGACCAGTGGTTGTTTGTCAACCGCATGTGTCCCTGGAGGCTGCTAGGCGGGTTTGGGGGCATGACCCCCAGAACATTTTTAAATTTAGATGTGATTTCCTGCATTCTGGCTCATTCCCAATAGTGAAAGTAGAAGTTGTTAAAGCATCTGAAATAAAGCGTGTCCGAATTTACGTCAACTTATATTTACACGAGCATATTTGTGTTTTACTTATATTGCCTATTGATGCTGCCTTGTTGGTTAGAGATTAGATCATGGCAGGGATTTCTTTATTTACACTGTCCTGTTTTGATGGGATGACAGTAGGGTAAGTGTGAGGTTTGGTGCACCCTAGAACTGGTTTAAGCCCCCAGTGGCCTACTTTGCCACTGACCGTTCCAAGGCGGTAGCCCTATTGTCAACCCTTTTGTGTTTGTGATGTCATTGCATTTTTTATTACTTTTGCCTTTTCGTTTGTCTGTTTGCGTGTTTGTTTTTGTGTTTTGTGGTTGACTGTCGTCCTTGAATGCTGCTTTCCCTGTCCGATATTTTTATCCCCTTTTTAGCTCTACTGATCAGAGATCAGCAGAGCTTATGCCGTGGTGCGTCGTCCGTCGTCTGTCCATCCGTTAACTTGTAGCGACTACTCCTCTGAAACTACTGGATGGATATTCATAAAACTTTACAGAAATGTTGCCCATGAAGTCTAGTTGATCCTAGCAAAAATTCATGTTGATGTGAAATCCAAGATGGCCGCCAAAGCTAAAAATAGATTTTTTAAATACAAGTTTGTAGCGAATACTTCTTGAAAACTATAAGTGATATTGATATGGGACTTTTTCTAAAATGATCAGCATGACATGATGTTGGTCCTTGTCGAAAATCGTTTTGATTTGACGTTAAACATGGCTGCCAGCGGCCATCTTTGTTTACATAGAGTTATATAATGAAAACTTGTAGCGACTACTCCTCTGAAACTACTTGACGGATTTTCATGAAACTTCACAGGAATGTTGCTCTTGATGTCTAATTGATCCTAGCAAAATTTCAGGTCAGCCCGAAATTCAAGATGGCCGCCAAGGCTAAAAATAAATTTTCAAAATACAAGTTTGTAGCGACTACTTCTTGAAAACTATAAGTGATATTGATATGGGACTTTTTCTAAAATGATCAGCATGACATGATGTTGGTCCTTATCAAAAATCGTTTTGATTCGACGTTAAACGTGGCTGCCAGCGGTCAACTTTGTTTACATAGAGTTATATAGTAAAAACTTGTAGCGACTACTCCTCTGAAACTACTTGGCGGATTTTCATGAAACTTTACAGGAATGTTGCTCTTAATGTCTTATTGATCCTAGCAAAATTTCAGATCGGCCAGAAATTCAAAATGCCTGCCACAGTTAAAAATAGATTTTTAAAAAAATAAGTTTGTAGCGACTACTTCTTGAAAACTATAAGTGATATTGATATGGGACTTTTTCTAAAATGATCAGCATGACATGATGGTTATCCGAGTCGAACATTATTTTGATTCGACATTAAACATGGCTGCCAGTGGCCATCTTTGTTTACATGGAGTTATATAATGAAAACTTGTAGCGACTACTCCCTGAAACTACTTGACGGATTTTCATGAAACTTCACAGAAATGTTGCTCTTGATAACTAATTGATCCTAGCAAAATTTCAGGTAGGCCGGAAATTCAAGATGGCCACCATGGCTAAAAATAGATTTTCAAAATACAAGTTTGTAGCGATTACTTCTTGAAAAAACTATGTGATATTGATATGGGACTTTTTCGAAAATGGTCAGCATGACATGATGATGTTCCTTGTCAAAAATTGTTTTTATTCGATGTTAAAGATGGCTGTCAGTGGCCATCTTTGTTTACATAGAGTTATATAATGAAAACTTGTAGCAACTATTCCTCTGAAACTAGTTGACGGATTTTCATGAAACTTCACAGGAATGTTGCTCTTGATGTCTTATTGATCTTAGCAAAATTTCAGGTCGGCTGGAAATTCAAGATGGCCGCCACGGCTTAAAATAAATTTTCAAAAAACGAGTGTAGCGACTACTTCCTGAAATCAAAATCAATCAGTAGAGCTTCAATGTCATTGACCTCTTGTTTGTTGTTGTTGTAGAAGTTAATTTTCCGCGCTTATTTTTTTTGCCCACTCCCTGACGAATGTCTCCGTGGAAGGGAATAAATCTTAATGAAAGTGTACGAGGATAATTGCAGACCATAATATTAAATGTGTTGTTAGATAATATGGCACTTTCTTTATTTGAATAACAATTAAATCTCCACATACTGCCTGTCAGCTATTACAGTGTCTGTGAGTACACAAATGTACTTGTTGTATAGTGGTGAAAATAATGTTCAGGTTATATGCTGCAGGGCAATAGGTAAATTGGTAAGGGCGAGTAGCTTTTTGGTTCCACTAGTCCTGCAGCGAGAGTGGATTTTTCCAAATTTTTACACCCCTGCTTCGGTTAGAATGTAATTCGTCGATAACTCAGTAAGATATGTTTATTGTAATACTCCACGATGCACCACATCTTGAGATATCTCAATATATGTCCAATTTATCTGGAGATGCTCCATGTTGAGATATCACATTTTATCGTGAGATATCTCAATTTACATTGACATTGAGATATTTGTATTCAGATATCTCAATTAATCCCCATAAATCTCAGTGTATATCTCAATTTATCTTGAGATAACTGTTGAGATATATTAAGTTGTTTTGAGATAATTATCTTCAGATCTCTCAATGAGTCTTGTGTCATTGATATCTCAAAATAAATTGAGATATATTTTACAATTTCTCAAGATGTATCACAACTTATCGTGAGATATGTAACTTGCGATATCTCAAGATCCCATGTGACTTGCGGTCGGTATATGCAATTTTAGTAGGATTTTCTAATTTTGAGTTGGGCTTTATGGCATTTAAAAACTAACCATTGATGTAATTCTTGAGTTTGCCTTAGCACTGTTTCCTTATATTGACAGTTTGCTATCACTAATGTCCCGTTTAAGTACTGGTTGCTATGGTATTTTGATGTCATAGTAAGATGACGTTAAAATTAGAACAGCATGTGGCGTGACGTCATGTCACATGACGTCATTATGTCGTGTCGCATTAAAAAAATAATTGCATAATATAGCGGCTTTATATAAATTGAGTTTTAGGAGGCAACCTTTCAGAGTGCAAATGACTTCTGATCGCACATTTCAGACCTTTTCTATGCTATGGAAAAAAAACAGACCGAAAGAAAAAAATTACAAGAAGCTGTTAAGCGGGCTATTTCAGTGCTCTCTTAAAAAGGTGCTGTTAGGCATGGATGACATTTATAATAATTATGACGCACATGTTTGATGTTTTCAGTTTTGAGTAGAGTTTATTTTGGTGTATTCGATTATGCATTCTTTGCGTTTTTGGAGCCCGCAGTTAGTAAAAATCATGTCGTGCATGTAAATTTTACAAGCGGGCATGTCAAAAACAAGAAGAAAATGCCAAAATAAATCGGAATGAAATCAGACACAAAACTTAACGACAGCTTGTATACTAAATTTAAAGTCGATTTTTATTTTGTTTATACATATACATCGCCGGAAACAACTCGGTTTCAGAACAGACTGGTTTACAATTTTATTTGCTATTTACGAACGACGTTGACGACGAATGAGCAATATTCAGTATGAATCAATACCGCATTTCTGGTCTATTTTGTAACCTCCATGTACGATGAGCTTTCTTCATTATTTCGAAAGAGCTTAACCCGGCTGAAAAAATAATGCAGACGTTAGTGACTCAAAAAAACAACACTTATTAAACCGAACGCGTAATTTTTATACCCAGAGACTGAGAATAAAGTGTCAACAAAATTAAGTTCTTTATTTTATTTAATTATTTATGATATTATTCTAGAGAACATGTAACTTTCTGTGACAATATACGTATCAATTTATATATGTATCAATTTTGTCTAAAAATAACACTCAAATTACACTTAAAAAATTCGGGTCTGTAGATATGTGTTCGGCTAGTAAATATTTATGTCATATGCCCGATGGGCTAGTAGAAAAGTGCGATACATAGGGATCACTTTGTCGTCAGTCCGTCATGACAACTTAACATTGGTTATTACTTTCTCATTTCTTGATATTTCTGCAGCAAACATTCAATATATACTCATCATGACATTTCGACATGACCATGCTAAAACATAGTCAAGATCACACTGAAGGTCATTATATGGCTTAAATACTCGTTTTTTTCTTCATGAAAATTTAACGTTGCCTATAACTTTCTCATTTTTGTGTCGCCTTTTCGAAGAAAAAAAAGAGACATACATGTTGCTTTTCCGGCAAGACCGCTGTCAAATTGTCGATGTGCGATAGACTCCGCCCACTGTTCCCCGTCTTGCTGTCGATCAACTGGTTTGTGACCCCGCGCTCAATATTATCCACATATTCAACTGCGTTATCGAGCCGTGTAAAACATTAAATATAACATGGCGCCCTCTAGTGGCTAAAGTGGCTTTTCAAAACACAAAGTTTGCTTACGAATTAAAAAGGTACAGATGCCGTCGGTGTTTTTGAACTTTGCAATCACTGATAAGACTAATTAGTTACACACGGTAGCGTAAACTGGAACAATGGCAAGTGTGAACCGATGTTTTGATCGGCTGTCTTTGAAATTGGTACAATTTTAGAATGAAGTGGCTTTTATTACTTTCTCTGACAGTCTCTGTGCATGATATAAGTGTTGTATGTAGCATTTCTGAATTTTGTCTCACAATGCAGCGCCGCGATCTTTCTAGTTGGACCTTCTGTTAGTTGAACTTGATTTATATGCCACAGCTTAGCCTTACATTTTTAAATATATTTATTTTATTTCTATGAATGTTAGTAGGTATATTGAAATACATTTAATGAAAATACTAAATGGTCTTATCAATGATGACAAGAGTCTGTACTTTTATATTTTCTTATTATATGCATGCATTCATTCTGTCCTTTTTTGAGTTTCAGTCGACAATTTTTAAAAATTAAAATAGCATTAAAGTAAATACAATTTTTTTTAACTTTTTGGATATTTTACAGCTCCACTATTATAAGTAATTGTAAGCACTAACGCAGAATGCATATGATGTGGACATATTGATACCCTATACATGTAGGTTAATGACGCATACTTTTTTAACTAACTGTTGATGTGGACGCAAACGCAAAGTTTTAGCGCCTCCTATTCGTTACAAAATATCTCGGCAAAAGTCTGGCTAAAGACTTTCTAATCCGGCTAAAGGAATTTTTAGGGCTTTAGCCAGATTTGGCTAAAGGGTTTAAAATCCTAGCGCTAGCCTAGCGATGTGTGGTTTCACATATAGTGGACTTGTACTTTGCTGAATTTACTTGTTTTCACTGGGTTTCTTTTTAATGAAGTGTTGGAATTATTTATAAGCATAACCTGTAGCTTCATCTGGCACAAACAAAGGACATACTTTAAGAGTTAAGATCAGCGCCTAGAATGGATTATGTAAATATACATAATTTGAAGTAAAATATGTTTAATCTAAATTTAAGTTGGCTGATTAATTTTCTGTACGCTCTGTGCTGTTGGGAACATCTCTGTAGTGTAAGGAAGCATGCTTTTCTTTCGAGAAAGAAAAGAGATCCAGGTTCAAGTCCTGGCGGGGAACCTGGCACACTTACTGAGCTGTACAAACTTAGTTCTGGGATAATCACAACTTTAAAATAAATACATATAAAATTGTCCATTACACAATTATACTAGTGTTAAAAAATCATTCCATAATATTTATTTGCACTTCAATGAAAGTGAAGCGGCTATACGTAGTGTTACCCTTATCGTGAAATATGGAAATGTTTGTCATGTTTGTTACTGTATATAATACATTCATCCGAACTGGCATTTTGAAATCAGACAAAACCAAAAGACAAAAGTCAATGAAACTATAAGGCTTTGAATACACTTATTATATAACTTCATTGTTTTATTTATAAAGAACTGAAGTCGGCAAACACAGATTGTGTCCTCTCCCCCATTTTGGACATGTGTCATTCACTGATAACCGATTGGTCAAATTCTTGCTAATATGTCATGCTACTAATACCATCTTTTCACTGCCTTTCAAATATGTCCGTACTCCCCATGCTATAATACATGTATTATAGCTTTTCTTGTTTATTATTGTGAAGCAGCCTCCCCATGCTACTCAAGTCAAGCTACTATGACATTACTAGGCTACTGGTCAACGAAGAAGAACTTTAAAAACACTGAAACTGAACTTTCTATAAGTCGCATTGTTTACCTAAAGTTACGTTTCTAGTTATACATTTTGGAATATTCTTACTATCTTTCTTGTCAGTCCATGTTTCGCTGGTACAGCATAAATCGCCGAATATACAATTCTTCAAACATTGAAAATGGTCTTAATTGAGCAATATTCTCGCTTTTAACCTAGTGTTGTTTTCGATGACAGAGAGTGCGCACTTCGCAGACCATCGTATAATGCGACATCTCCTGAAGTAATTGGCTTCCAGTGTACGAATTAATCACTTACGTCACTGTACGACGTCAGCCAATGGTGCGCCTTAAAGCGAATATATATTGAACAAAATAAGTTTATCACGATAATAGATTAAACATATGAACTTTATACGAGGATAGTTGTTTGAAGCTTTTAGAAATGCTATGAATTAACACCCATATAATAAAGAACAACTTATTTCGTACATTCTTTATAAATGCCTTATTAAAAAAAGTATTTATATATTAAGAAGATAATAACGCTGTTAATATAAATATGTAGTTGTCAAATACTGACAACACGGCACTGGTAATGTTTTTAATCACCTCACCTTTATAGTATATACATGTGTAACTCTCGCCGCAACGAACATTTTGAAAAATGTGAATTTGTATATCACGAACCAAACTTAAACTTGAGTAACGGTACTATTATTAATTATAAATTCATTATCTCCAAGCACATAACGAAAATTACATTGTCTGTAGCTAACGCATAGGTTCCCCGCGATCACTAAACATGGAGGTTTTCTCCTAGCACTATTGACAAACAATAAGGTTTCATTGCTTATAAGGCTCACGTAGTTTTAATACACACAGAAACTGGTAATACGTGCTTAATAATAAGTATAAGTGGGTACTAACACAATATTACCCATTATAGAAAGAGGATGTTATGTGAACAGCTGCAGTATGTGAACGATACGTCTTGCTTTCTCGAAGATTAAGTAGCTTCCAAAGTAATAGTATAATCCTTTGCTTTACAGTTTAATGTCCTAATTAAGTTTCAAAGTATATGTATACGTTACCAGTTTCCTGCAGACAATACGTGAGTTTCAGATTGCATTACGTGGTCCCATCCTAATTCCATTAAGCGATTGGAAAGCTTATATTAGCAGGTTTTATAACGGATATTTCGACTATAAAACACGTTTAAAAACATATTTTATTTTTAAAAAATGCGATAACCTGTTTAAAATTACCTATTAAATGTTTATTTTACAAAATATGCAAACATTTTAAGCCGAAATTAAGATTTTATTTCATACTCCAGCCAACCCCGTTTTCGCTTTTTGGAGAAGCGGTTGGATGGGGTATGAAAGCTAATACTCGGACCAAGTAATGGGCGACTGCCATATGTTCATGACTAAAAACGGTACTCGTTACGTCTTACGTAAGAGTTAGTCCCTTGCATGTAAATTAACACCTTGTATGCGATTCTTTTTACTTATTTTTTAAAATGTGCAAACATGGTTGACCCATTTACAGTTCGCCACAATGATTTCCTCTTTGATTACACGTGTATATATATGAAACCTATGATGACGTCTACCTAAATCCTCAAAGGACGGTAGAGTTTGAAGTTTTCCAAATCTTGTCTTGGCGTACTCTTAATGATTCTTTTGTTGCCATAGATTTGAGGACCTGATCACCATTTCTGTGAATTAGTATACCAAACATTTAGTTCTAATATGGAAACGTTTATCTGTGAAAACTAATTTATATCAATAATGTGTTCAAATGTCAAATCCACAGTTCTCATATTGTAACATGTTACAGTTTTGTGATATTAACACGATATTACCTATCACTCCTTCACAGTGGTAGCTTCTAACCCGTTTTATTTTATTTGCGTCAATCTCTATATATTTACGGGTAACTGTAAGACGTTAACACACTAACCATATTTTATAAATATGCTAAATTACGTTATGTATTATTATTAATGTATATTAAACATATTATAAATCAATAATTATACATATATCATCACATTTTGTGATAACTGTTAACAACGTATTGGGATAAATTATTCTGTTACACATCGGTTTTCGTTGTTACCTGTCTAATTGAAATGTATGGGATTTTATAGTCGCACCAACAGCTAAGGCCATATGGCGACTTTTCCAGCTTTCTTTGGTGAAGGAAGACCCCAGGTGCCCCTCTATGCAATTTTCGTACACAGGTGGGCACCTGTGTAGAACCACCGACGTTCCGAAAGCCAGCTGTCTAAGAGCGACTATGGACACAAATAACATACTCTTTCAACACGTTATATTGTTTTCACTAGTTATCATCATTATGAACTCAATTACCTGTTTGAATTGTGAATGCATTTGCTGATACACTGAAATCAAGTAAAGTTCATTTAATTTGTTCCAGATCATGAAGAGATTTAGAAACGGATTGATATAAGCTAAAAGCTTTTTTCCGAATCCACGTTTTCAAATTGTGTTAAATTCATTATAATATTGTGTAAATATAACAACTGTATACATTAGAGAATAAAATATTGTTTAAACTAAGGGATTTATTGTATAAGGCCGCTATAGCTTGCGTGTTTAGCGCATAACTGTCTGTCTACAAAGGAAGAAATAACTTCATTACGTGTTCCGAGTATTAACTTTCATGTTTTAATGGCATTATTGTAATACATGTAATAAAACGCTATAAATCATGTGGTTTAAAGACGCATAATTATTTTAGCATATGCTTGGAGTTAGTGAGTATTATGGTGGCGTTTTTAATTATATTTACAGTTTAAATAGATGTAGATTCTATAGATATACGTAGATGTAAGGATACCATATGGTCTAAAACTAAGCAAATATGATTATTTTCGATCATACTTTCAATATACTACTTGATTTACTGCACGTTACAGTTTTGTTAAGCGGACGTTCATTGTTTTTAATGTTCTCTTTATATTCATGTAATATGCAAGGGCTGTTCGGAAGTGTGTAGATAAGTTATGGTATGACCCAACTACGTTAGTTGTAAGTCTAAGACATATACTTAAGGTCAAAAGATGTGCACGGTTCATAAAATATCTTTAAGGCCAAACTATTTGCACGGTTCGTAATGTATATTTAAGGACAAACGATTTGGCTACAAGACTTTCACGGTTCATAAAATATATTTAAGGCCAAAATATTTGCACGGTTCTTTATATTATTATATTTTTCAAATGGTTTCAATTTTTACATTCATCATTAGCTGTCGTAATCCAAAGCAATCGCCTTAAATATTGTCGATCAGTATAATTGAACACTTCACGGTGCGATATGTACGATTGAAATATTACATTTGGGTACGTTTAGAAGGAATTTTATTATAGTTTATGAACCGTGCAAATAGTTTGGCCTTATGTATATATATCACGCAATTGGGACTGTGTTATAACGATATTTTAAAAATACATGTGTTTGCAAATTCAAAAGTTACAGAACTACATATATATTCCGCCACACGTCGCTAAATTAATTATTAATTATGTTATCACTCTAAAGCATTTGTAGCTGCTTCAGTTTGTTTGCTTCAACGTGATGCATTGCACTCATAACGATCGATGAGTTCATACTGCCATGCGGCAGTTGTAAATATGATCGCAACAACCGTGATTTCTGATTATCATACAGACTGTTTTATCCTTCTTATGTTATTCTTTACTACAAAATGTTATCAAAATACTCAATAATAGTTCAAGCGATTTCTCGATAACATCAACGTCTAAAAGGTAAATATCTGAGAAAACATAACCACTTCCACTCCCATCTTCACTTTGCATGCCTAAGTTTGTTTGTTTGAAATGTCAATCACCAAACCAATGGTGATCCGTTTAGTCAGCCGGTAATAGGTTTTTGAGGGTGGTAATGGTCTATAACCTCATAGAAATACATGTCATATGCATCAAAATAGTTTGTACACAGCGTAATAGGACATAACAATCAAGTGAACACATGCATGCTGTAATCAGAGACTGTATACATTCGTAGGTTTTCCTTTTCTTTACAATTATAGATGTAAAATGATACAGTTTTCAAATTGACAGAATGTTAAAAGAGGACCTCACTGCAATCCAGAGGTATTTTAAAAAATAATGTTGGGTGAAAATGATACGATTGTCATGTGTCATTTAAAGAGGCACACAACAGCAATACAAACAGCATTAAAATATATAATCAAGTTTCAGTTTTACTGTTAAAAGGGTATACATTTTGAAAATTTCGATTATTCATCCTTATTATAACATAGGCTGAAATATATTTTAGTGAAGTAAAATCAACAATTAGTAACATGAAAAAACAATTTGCCGTGTCGTTAAACTATTAAATAATGTTTATATTGAAGTCTCCGCTATCTATTAATAATGATAACATTGAAGCTACCTATACAGAGAATATATGGATGATACAAGATTTCTGCGTGTCCCTTTAAACCTTGGGAAATAACAGCATTACTAAATGTTAAGAATTGTTTTTAAACCCAATGTACAACTCGCATCGTCAATATAATATATGGATTTATTTGAAACAGATTATTTTAATGCAATAGTATTAAAAATAAGCATGTGAGCCATGCATTGCATCTACTTCGTTTTCTGCTGCATATATTTTCATTGTTGGAACTTTATTTATCAATCCTGTGTAATAATGTTGCATATACATCCATTTTCAAAGGTCTGTGTTTCAGAAGCGATGTTAAAGGAATAATATATTTATGTATACCTTATAATTTACACTCTAAAGTTACGCTGTGTTTGATGTGTGAAATCATAAACAATTGTATGGAAGTAACACCAGTAAGAAATATTGAAATTGAAATTGTCATATATTTAAGAAATGACGAACATATCAAATAGAAATAGCATTTGTTTTTTACAATAAATGATATATATGTTTTCACATCAAAGGTGTGGGAACTTAAAACGCCCTCACAGCAAATGTGTAAAACACTTAAAACGCCCGCCTTAACAATAGCAATAGCATTATTTTATTAGTATTATTATTTCTAAATAGATTATATATGTCAGAAACATGGGATCTTGTTTAAAATATTTATATTGCATATTTTAATAAATCTCAGTCCGAAAACCTGTATCTATATATGTATATATAAGTATAATGTACTAGTATATATTATCCTGGTATGACTGCATTATAGATAGACAAAAGGGTGGGATGGTGGGAATTTGCAAAAATGTATGACGTTTGTATAACTGTCTGATGCTTTGTGAAAGTGTCATCTGGAGGGACTCCAATTGGGAAGATAATTCGCATAACGGTTATATATGCTTTAAGCGTAACAACGACACTTACGTATACTTTAATAGATGATTATATTCGTATATTTACAGGTACCCTGGTAGAGATTAAGTTTACATAAAAACATTTATTTATAAATAAATTTACATTTATGTATACCTTATAATTTACACTCATAAAGTTACGCTGTATGTGTGAAATCATAAACAATTGTATGGAAGTACAAAAGAACACCAGTACGAAATATTGAAATTGAAATTGTCAGTTATTTAAGAAATGACGAACATATCAAATAGTAGCATTTATTTTTTACAATAAATGATATATATGTTTTCACATCAAAGGTGTGGGAACTTAAAAAGCCAAAATTACCAAATGCAATACCCCACCCGTAACGTGCGAGTGTAAATTATAATACAAATCTGAATTAGAAGATCAACAGTATGTCAAGTTTAAAGTTAGAACAACCAGAAGATTGAACATGCCAGCGTAAAATATATTTAAATTGTATTTATAAGCACAAACTAATAGGCGCTGTGATGAAAAATATCGTCAGACAATTTGCTATACAATCACTTCAGTAAAAAAAGAAAGATGAGTACCAAGCATGATGCCATACCAGATGTCCTTAGCACCATAGTACAGAACATGCCATAAGTATATAGCGAAATACGCATATGCAATGTGTTCACCGGCACTATGTGGGCAAGTAAATAACATAACAACTAAAAGCACGAACATATCAAGTACAAAAACATGATCGTCCAACATGATGACATACCAGATGCCCTTAGCACAATGGTACAAAATATGTAGAAGTAAGTAAATACACATAGCAGCAGACGAACATACCAGATGCCCTTAGCACCATGGTACATAACATTTAGTATTAAGTAAAATGTAAGATGTCATGGCATGACAGCATGATAATGCACATTGTGGTGAAGTAAATAATCCTCGTATCCTGTGTAATAAATTTACATATAATATATAAAACAAGAAACAACATCAATAACAGCAAAAAATAAAATAATGCAAAATATAAAAGAAGACGGTTGATTACGAAAGACCAGTAAGCAAGGGTATGTTATTGCTGATGTGTGTGTCAAAAATGAAAACATTATGTTTATTTGCTAGAAGTTGCTAGTTGTTAGTGGAGTGCGTGGTTCAGTGGTAGAGCGCCGAACTTCATTCAGATCGAAAGGTCGTGGGTTCGATCCTCGCCATGGCTATGTTATTTATCCTTGAGCAAGATAATTAATCCACATTGCTTAGTACTGGTTCTACCCAGGAAACCTGCACATAATCTTCGAAAGTGGGTGTTGCAGTATCAATAGATAGACAATAGATAGAAATAATAAATACATTATTATCTCTGTATTCCATTTCTACAGGTGACAAGGTATTGACTCCACGTGGCTTCAAACGTATGTACCGTTAAGTTTTTAAATACTTTGTAAAAACATATAATAGACGTGTTAAAAAGGCTAATCTGTGGAAGTTGATATTACATCTTGTTTTGATAAATGTAAAATTTGGCTTTATTGATGTGTTTTTTTCAAAACTATATATATCAAATTGACTATTTCCAAATAAAATATCTGTTTCTGTGAAAATTAAAATTGCTGAAATGCATTTTCTGTAATAAAAGCTTCACGTTTTGATCATAATTATTTTACTGTTCCACATATTCCAAACATATATTGGATAGTTTCAGATGCATTATTGCAAAACCTGCACATGTGTTGGTAACAATAGTAATATTGGATACAATGTAGTTTGTTTCCAAGTACCCTATGTTTGATTTTAAATTGGAACCAAAGTAACTTAGGTTCTTTTGTTATACGGTAAGGAAATGATCTTTTAAATACACAATTTGGAACTCTAACAATTTCATTTTTCATTTAATTAATGTTTTATGATATATATCCTCAGTTCCCTTTGTCTATGCTCCTTTGAATGTTATACGACGGCTGA
This sequence comes from Cyrtodaria siliqua, assembly GCA_037043455.1. NCBI lineage: Eukaryota > Metazoa > Mollusca > Bivalvia > Adapedonta > Hiatellidae > Cyrtodaria > Cyrtodaria siliqua. The sequence continues at coordinate 91,426 of JAWPHD010003948.1, forward strand.
TTTTGTTAACTCATTGACCAGCATGGTCCGCGTCTTGTCATTGTATCTTGACCGTGACTTCGCCTTTTTCTTGACCGATAACAGAAGAAAGAGCCTAGTGAGTTTATATGATTTTGTCGTGCCCTCAATGGTTTATTCTCTTGTTGCTCTGGCTTCTGCCAAGTCTTTGATTGTCTTCTTTGTGGCTTTCTAGGCTACTGTTGTTTTTATTTATATATACACGAGCGTCTTTGTGTTTTAATTATATTGCCTATTAATGCTGCCTTGTTGGTTAGGGAATAGTTCACATGGCGGGGATTTATTTATTTACACTGTCCCGTTTTATTGGGATGACAATAGGGTAAGTGTGAGTTTACTTGGTGGTGGACCCTTTTACAGTTCGCCACTATGCTTTCCTCTTTAATTGTACGATGACCGGACAGGCTGTGGACTCTATGATGACGCCTACCTAAAGCCCATTGGGACGGTGGAGTTTGATGTTTGTCTATGATCTTTCCTGTCGTGCCCTTAATGGTTTATTCTCTTGTTGCTCCGGCTTCTGCCAAGTCACTGAGTACCTTCATTGTGGCTTTCTAGGCTATTGTTTTTTTTGTATTATATTTACACGAGCATATTTGTGTTTTACTTATATTTCCTATTGATGCTGCCTTGTTGGTTAGAGATTAGATCATGGCGGGGATTTCTTTATTTACACTGTCCTGTTTTAATGGGATGACAGTAGGGTAAGTGTGAGGTTCGGTGCACCCTAGAACCGGTTTAAACCCCCAGTGGCCTTTGTTGCCACTGACCGTTCCAAGGCGGTAGCCCTATTGTCAACCCTTTTGTGTTTGTGATGTCGTTTGCATTTTTTATTACTTTTGCCTTCTCGTTTGTCTGTTTGCGTGTTTGTTTTTGTGTTTTGTGGTTGACTGTCGTCCTTGAATGCTGTTTTCCCTGTCCGATATTTTCTAGTACGGAAAGACAGTAGTGGATAAAGATACATGAACGGGACGTTAAATTTGGTCATTACATAATTTGCTATCTCTTGGATGAATACTAATTTGTATATATAATTCTGGTGTGGGAGCGTCCGGGTTATTTTACCGCGCATGCGCAGATAATTTTAGAGAAATTTGGAGGACGCCATTTTGTTTGCAGCACAGTTGATGATCGTGAGCATTTCGATTGAGTATATTAATCATATTGCATTAAAGTTCGTGAGTAACGGTTGTCCAAAAGTTCGCGACGAAAGGTAGGTACGTGTATATGTTGTGAGTTTTGAGATGATGTATTGGATAAATGTATTTTTGTCTCAAGCGCTCTTGACTGCCTGTGGTCAGTCGCGCTCTCGACTGCAGTCGCGATGAACTTCAAAATTCAGAATGTTGCGAGCAGTTTTGAGAAATCTGCTTAGATGTTTTTCGGGAATGTTTGATGTGGCTGGTGTGTGTATAAAAAATTGTTTTATAACAGTGTGGTGAATTTCTGATCTACTTATGAAATTGTTGATGTTTTTGTTTTTTTGTGTGAGTGCCCATGCGTCAGTCGACCTTGACTTTGTCAGTTTGATTGTTTTGGCACCAATCTTGAAAGCTGCATTTTTGTTTTGTTTCAGAAAGTATTCAAGGCGGTTTCAGTTGAGGTAAGTAGATGTGATATTCTGATATTGTGACGGTTGTAAATTTAGTAATGAGACGAGAACTTCGGCTACCTGTGAAGATTGTTTACGTTTTGTTATTTTGTGTGAGTGAGCATGCGTGGAAGTCAGTGCCAGTGGTAGGGTTTGCCCTGTCAGTTACGTTTGTATTGCGTTTGTATGGTCGTATTCGAGGAAGTTTTCAGGAAAATTTCGCTTGATTGCTATTGTAAGTAGATGTGACATTAAGCTATGGTGGCGACTGTAAAATTTGCAATGAAACGATAAATGCACTTGAGAAATAGCTGTTAAATGTGTGCGATTGCATAACATTTTTGACGGGAGAGTTGCAGTTTGTTGTTATCCTATGCATATATTGAAACATCAGTTGGGGATTAAATTGGCATTGACAGTGAGATTATCCTTTGGCGAATGGGAGTCACTGAGTAACACATATCCGAAATGAAGTTATGTGTTTCGCTTGTCCTGTGTACATATAAATGTACGGGTTCTATACCAGGGATAATGGTTTCTGTGCAGGAAAGAGGGGCCAGTGCCTTTTCTAGTAGTGTTGGCGGTCCTCATTGTGGAAATTGATGTGTCGGTGTTGGCGAAGGTCATACATTGTCAGAGATAATACGATACCCCGGTGCTGGTATCATACCGTTTCATGGGAACCGGTATTTACCCGTTTAAAAACCTGGTACCCCTATCGGTATTTGGAAAAATGTGTTTACCTTATTTTGAAGCTGTTCTGGCAGCGAATAAGCTCCAAACTGCCATGAACTATCAGCGTGTGATCATTTTGTGTAAATATTTACACCCAGACTCATACAGCTTGTGATCCACTGGGATTATTTTGCTGTGTAGTACCTAGCAATTTAATCGAAACCACATCTATTTATAGAACATAATTTACACGCTTTATGGACATGATGGAACCAACGGTCATAGTCTACGGCACGTTATAAAGTGGAACCAGTCTATTAGTGAAGCACGCATTTGGATACGTATTTTCGTATTCACTTTTTGCAACAATTAAATGAAATTAAAACACGAGAAACTCACACTAAATATAACATATGTAACTGAACATGAAATAACAAAACAAACAAATCTTTAAAGCGGAAAATAAAAATGAAATAAATCAAGTACGAAAATAAGACCGATTTTGTCAAGCAAACTGATCGAAGATTGGTTTCAACCGGGCATCGTTAACAGTACTGTTAAAATACCTTACCGTTTCGTTGGTCCCGGGCCCCGTGTGGTTCCCGGGGGCCCCCGTTTGGTCACAGGGCAAATAATAGGGCCACTGCAGATCCCTTTGGAGGGGTAGGCAGAGGGGTAGAATCCCCCCAAAGTCATGTTCATTTTTTGTTTATGTTCATTAAAGGTCTTCATCATGATCCCTGCATTGTTTCAGGTGGTATTTCGCTCGCATCAAAAGAGCAGTGGCAGAAAAACAATAACGTGGCTCCAGCGTAAATGGAGTTTCTACGATAGAATTTGCAGCAACTCTGCAGTTCAGGGTGAGAAGGTTCTAGGACCATTTTCCAAATTTTATCTCGATGTAAATGGAAGATGAGCCTGGCATGCTCATGCCTGTTAGGCGCCATATAACCTTTTCATATATAATATAATTCTAGAATCAATAGAATCGAGTAATTTGATATATACTGTGTTTGTGCCACTAGTTTGTGCGCCGTAAAACCCAATTCAATTTTCATGTTCATTGGTTAAATACGCCCCCCTGTGGTACCATGTCGGTAGAAGATTAAGTTTACAACCAAGGTAGAATAAGACCACAGTGTCTCCTTCCACTTAGTTCAGATGAACAGTCAGAATATGGGGGTGAGGATGTTGTTGGCTCACTTTGCATACTTTTTATCTTGATGTAAATGGAGAGGGAGCTTTCCTTTTTATGACATATGCCATTTTTATGCAGGGTTTCCCCCAGACCTATATCGGATGTCGCATGCGACAATAATAAATTTCAGGGGAACAGACTAACTCTATTTTGCTAGGAGCCAGCTGGGCCCCTGACTTAGAATTTTTAGGTTTCCCTGCAACCTAACCTTGGCCATAATAACTTGAAAAGTTTTTGGTCTGTGTTCATAAAACTTCACACACATCTTCATTTTACCTCAAGACGTGTTAAACATGATCTATAACTGACTTTCATTTTGGCAGAGTTATGCCCCGTTTTATAGTTACATAGAATGTACAGGCTTAAATAAGCACACGGCAAGCGGCCCAAGTCTTCTTTGGAACAGACTTCTAGTTTTATATCAATGGATTTCATAAGTTACCTTTTACAGTCCGACTCAAAGGCAATTACGAGTGTTGCGAAATGCTTGAAAATTCATTATACATCTGTCAAAATGTAAAAAAAACAGATTATTGAATTAAAGCTGAAGTGGGTTTATTTCCAATCTTAACACGGATGATATAGACAGTGTCAAGCACTATCGTATAATCTAATTTGTTCTTGTTACCATCACTTTCGCATTAAATCGCCCACACAGCCGTTAATTAAAAAAACTGATTTAAAATGTATGCTCTTTTAAAAAGGTGTACACACTTGCTAACATTTGCGTTTACATGTTCTAGTAAATTGTGAAACAGATCCATATTTGATTTTCAGACGTTTCATGCAGTACATCACAAGTTTTTGTCTTGCCTTTTCGAAGAAAAAAAAGAGACGTGTTGCTTTTCCGTGGAAGTGACCTTGACCCTCCAAGAAAAGGGCAGATAACTTAATAATTTTTAGGTTCAACTTTTGCGTTTAGGTCACTTTTTCACAAACTGTATGCACTAGACCTTTAACACTTTGCTTATAGTTGTATCTTTACTGGTACATCGCAACATGACAAAGCAAATGTGAAAGTGACCTTGACCCTCCAAGCAAAGGGCAGATAACTTAATAATTTTACCTTCAACCTTTGCGTTGAGGTCAATTTCACGCAAACTGTATGTACTACACTTTTCAAACTTTGTTTATAGTTGTATCTAGGGTGGTACATCGCAATGTGACAAAGCAGGTGTGGATGTGGCCTTGACTCTCCAAGCAAAAGGCAGATAACCTTATAATTTTTGCCTTAAACTTTGGCGTTTATGTCACTTTTTCACAAACTGTATGCACAAAGACCTTTCAAACTTTGCTTATAGTTGTATCTTCAGTAGTACATTGCAACGTGACAAAGCAAATGTGGATGTGACCGTCACCATCCAAGCAAAGGCCAGATAGCTTTAATTGTTACATTTACATCACTTTCTCATGAACTATAATTATGCACTAGAACTAGATGTTTAAACCTAATTTATAGCTTAATTGTTGGAAGATTCTATTTTGACATAGTTGTGTCTTGGGTAGTGCATCTTTTTGGACGCATGGATCTTATCTATGACCTTGACCTACTTTTTGGAGCTGATGATTTTTAGCTGTACTGGCCAAGGGCCTTCATTTTTCATATCGCCGTTTTCGGCAAGATAAAATCTGAAATCCGCTTCAACATTGATGCTGACACGGCTAATGTAAAGCAATAGCCACAGACGGATTACACTGTATTTACTATGTAAAAATACTGTACAGTTTAGTTTATCGATCGCAACACAGTCAGCAGGTGCGCGCGGTGTGCGTAAATAGCAGAATGGGAGAAAATGACCGAAATTAACGACATGACCATCGCTGATCGAGTGCGCCCGACGGGCCCATTCCTTATGAGAATTGCGCCATTTCGATCGCAAAGGGGTCAATGGCGCAGCCTAGATTGAACACTGCTTCAGTATGCCATTCATTTTCACGTAGCTGATTTCCACTCCAAGCAGTTTGTCATCAAATTCCGCATCAGTACGCCATTTTACGCACTCAAAATGAAATAATAAAGTCTGGGTTTGATGTGAGCTGCATTGTACCATCCCAGTAAACTCGATCATGAAAAATTGTAATAAAGTAACCTGATGAATGCTTCACTGACACATTTTAGATCATAATGTTAAATCGGAACAACAGTTGCTCTTTGTGGCTTGTCAAAATTGTTCAGCCTTTAGTTAGTGATGTACCAATTAATCAATTGTAACTGATGCAAGTCTATAATCGATCGTCGGTTGAATGTAAAAATGCTCTTAATTAATGTTCAAGATAGGTCTCTTGAAAAGGAATTTCAGGATTGTTATTCTTGTCATTTGGTAAAAGATTAAGATCACTGTTACTATAAATAGGATTTTTGTTGCCATTTCCCCTTTATGGATTTTTACCAAAAACTTCACCTCATCGGAATTGGCATGGGATTGTTACTTAGGTTATCCAAAGGTCAAGGACACTATGACTAAAAATACAAATTTATTTTTATCTCCAATACTCCTCTGACACTACAGGGTGGATTTTCATGAAATTTTGCAGGAATGTTGCCCATGATGTCAAGTTGATCCTAGCAAAAATTCACGTTGAAATCCAACATGGCTGCCAAAGCTAAAAATAGATTATTAAAAAACAAGTGTGTAGCGACTACTTTTTGAAAACTATAAGTGATATTGAAATGTGACTTTTTGTAAAATGCTCAGCATGACATGGTTCTTGTAGAAAATCGTTTTGATTTGATGTTAAACATTGCTAGTGACCATCATTGTTTACATAGAGTTATATAGTAAAGACTTGTAGCGACTTCTCCTCTGCAACTAATGTTAAAATGCGATTTTTTGGCGACTACTTCAGAAAAACTATAAGAGATATTGATTTACCAAAATCCACCAGCGGCCATCTTTGTCTACATAGAGTTATATAGGAAAGAATTGTGGCGACTACTCCTCTGAAACTGCATGAAGGAATTTCATTAAACTTCACAGGAATGTTGCTTTTGATGTCTAGTTGATCCTAGCAAAATATCTGGTCGGCCGGAAATTCAAAATGGCCGCCACGGCTAAATATAGATTTTTTAAAATTCCGATTTTGTGGTTACTTCTGCAAAACCATAAAAGGGTATTGATTTGCAACCTTCACCAAAATGACTGGCACGACATGTAGATGGTCCTAACCTAAAAAAAAATCTATTGGATGTCAAACATGGCCACCAGCGGTCATCTTTGTTTACATACAGTTATATAGGAAAAACTTGTGGCGACTACTCCTCTGAAACTACTTGACGGATTTTCAATAAACTTCACAGGATTGTTGCTCTTTATGTCTAGTTGATCCTTGCAAAAAAATCAGGTCGGCCGGAAATTCATGATGACCGCCACGGCTAAAAATGCGATTTTGTGGCGACTCCTGAAAGATATTGCTTTGCAACCTTCACCAAAATGACTGGCACGACATGTAGATGGTCCTAACCTAAAAAAAAATCTATTGGATGTCAAACATGGCCACCAGCGGTCATCTTTGTTTACATACAGTTATATAGGAAAAACTTGTGGCGACTACTCCTCTGAAACTACTTGACGGATTTTCATTAAACTTCACAGGATTGTTGCTCTTTATGTCTAGTTGATCCTTGCAAAAAAATCAGGTCGGCCGGAAATTCATGATGACCGCCACGGCTAAAAATGCGATTTTGTGGCGACTCCTGAAAGATATTGCTTTGCAACCTTCACCAAAATGACTGGCACGACATGTAGTTGGTCCTAACCAAAGTTCACTTTGATTGGATGTCAAACATGGCCACCAGCGGCCATTTACATAGTTATATAGAAATCTTGTGGCGACTACTCCTCTGAAACTACTTGATGGAATTTCATGAAACTTGACAGGAATGTTGCTCTTGATGTCTAGTTGATCCTAGCAAAAAATTAGGTTGGCTGGAATTCAATATGGCCACCATGGCTGAAAATATATTTTAAAAATGCGATTTTATGTCGACTACATCTCAAAAACCATATCTGATATTGATTTGAAACCTTTACCAAAAAGACTGGTACGACATGCAGTTGGTCCTAACCAAAATGTATTTTGATTGATTGTCAAACATGGACACCAGCGGCCATCTTAGTTTACAAAGAGTTATATAGGAAAAACTTTTGGCGACTACTCCTCTGAAACTTCTTGACGGATTTTCATGAAACTTTACAGGAAGGTTGCTCTTGATGTCAGGTCGGCCGAAAATACAAGGTGGCTGCCAAGGCTAAAAAAAGATTTTAAAAAATGTGATTTTGTGGCGACTACTTCTCAAAAACCTTAAGTGATATTGATTTCGAACTTGTACCAAAATGACTGGCACGACGAGTAAGATGTCCTAAACAAAATTCATTTTGATTGGATGTCAAACGTGGCCGTTAGCCGCCATCTTTGTTTACATAAAGTTATATAGGAACAACTTGACTACTCCTCTGAAACTACTGGACGGATTTTCATGAAACTTGACAGGAAAGTTGCACTTGATGTCTAGTTGATCCTAGCCAAAATTCAGGTCTGCCGACATTTAAGATGGCCACCACAGCTAAAAATAGATTTTTAAAAAACAAGACTACTTCTTGAAAACTATAAGTGATATTGATATGGGACTTTCTCTAAAACGCTCAGCATGACATGAGGTTGGTCATTTTCGAAAATTATTTTGATTCAATGTTAAACATGGCTGCCAGCGGTCATCTTTGTTTACATATTGTTACATAGTAAACGCTTGTAGTCACTACTCCCATGAAACTACTTCACGGATTTTCATGAATCTGCACAGGAATGTTGCTCTTGATATCTATTTGATCCTAGCAAAAAATCAGGTCGGCTGGAAATTCAATATGGCCACCAAGGCTAAAAGATTTTTAAAAAACGTGTAGCGACTACTTCTTGAAAAATATTAGTGATATTTGATATGGGACTCTACAATGATCAGCAGGACATGGTGTTGGTCCATGTTGAAAATTATTTTGATACGGCCATATTTGTTTACAAAGAGTTATATAGTACAAACTTGTAGCGACTACTCCTCTGAAACTACTCTAACAGATTTTCCTGAAATGTCACTGGAATATTGATCTAGCTTTCAAAAACATATCAGTAGAGCTTCAAAGTCATTGACCTCTTGTTAGTTACTAAATGTTAACAAACTTTCATTTAAGCATCATTGACCTTTTTTATTTTTAAGTCCTGCCCCTGTTAGGCGAGACGTGAATCCGCGGATTTCTTGTTTCTAAAATTATCAGTATGACAGTATGTTGATCCTTGTTGCAACTTATTTTGATTCGACATTAAACATGGCTGCCATTGAACATTTTTGTTTACATAGAGTTATATAATAAACACTTTGCAGCAACTACTCCTCTGAAACAAATTGACTGATTTCATGAAACTTTACAGGAATGCTAATCTAGCTATCAAAACCTATCAGTAGAGCTTTAAGGTTATTGATCTGTTGTTGCTGAATAAATTTACTTTCCCTTAAGGAATTTTGACTTTCAGTCAAGGTCATGGCTGCTATTGGAAATTGGTTTCCTCTCAATGACATAAGTTTCCCTTGACGGATTTAAATAACAAAAAAAATTCACCTCAAGGAAATTAAACATGAGATTGTTATTCAGGTCACGGTCACTGTTACTACAAATAAAATTTGGTTTCTGCTGAATAAATTCACCTTCCCTTAAGGAATCCTCACGAAACTTCACATAAATGAATCTCGGACTGATCGTAAAGTTCAAAAACACAGATGGCCTTTAAAGAGAGCATCTCTGGCTTATTAATTCTTTTGATCAGCCATCTTGGCCACTAGAGGGCACCACGTTATTTGGTGTTTTACGTGGCTCGATAACGCAATTAAATATATGGATAATATTGAGCACGGGGTCACAAATTAGTTGATTGACATCGAGAGGCGGAAAAGTGGGCGGCGTCTATCGCACACACACAACAATTTCGCAGCGTTTTTCAATAAACACGGCGATTATTAGTTATCGGTCCAAATTGATTGTCGCTAATTACCTTATAACACCCAGCGGGATATTGGCGTATAAACAGTTAAAGACTGTGTTTTTGAATTTGGGATTTCCCGAGATTTTTTTGACAAAGTCGGTCGGAAATTCGGATTCGCCTGACCGCCAATGTCTGGCGAATTTGCTATGTATTTCTTACGATTTCCATTCGCCAGTTTGGGTTACTCTTCGCCTATGGCGATTTGGCGAATGGTTAATGCGAGCCTAGCAGTTTCAGTTGTGGTTTATTTGAAGTAAAATATGTTTAATCTAAATTTAACTTTCCTGATTATTTTCTTTTGTACGCTCTGTGCTGTTGGGAACATCTCTGTAGTGTAAGGAAGCATGCTTTTCTTTCGAGAAAAGAGATCCAGGTTCGAGTCCTGGCGGGGATCCCGGCACATTTACTGATCTGTACAAACTTTGTTCTGGGATAACCACAACTTTAAAATACATACATGATACAATTGTCCATTACACAATTATACTAGTGTCAAAAGATATTTCCATTTTAAACTCATTCTTTTAATACAATTATTATATAACATAATTGTCAAGCATTGATGTTATTCACAGGAATTCCATTAGGCCCTCCCTGTAGCTACTTACTTGCACGTCATCTACATGTAGTCCGTACTTCCCATGGTATAACATGTGTTCTTGTTATTTATTGTTATTGTTATTTACCGACTTTTTCTTGTCGTGCCCTTAATGGTGTATTCTCTAACTGCTCTGGCTTCTGCCAAGTCATTGAGTACCTTCATTGTGGCTTTCTAGGCTATTGTTTTTTTGTATTATATTTACACGAGCATATTTGTGTTTTACTTATATTGCCTATTGATGCTGCCTTGTTGGTTAGAGTTTAGATCATGGCGGGGATTTCTTAATTGACACTGTCCTGTTTTAATGGGATGACAGTAGGGTAAGTGTGAGGTTTGGTGCACCCTAGAATCGGTTTAAACCCCCAGTGGCCTACTTTGCCACTGACCGTTCCAAGGCGGTAGCCCTATTGTCAACCCTTTTGTGTTTGTGATGTCGTTTGCATTTTTTATTACTTTTGCCTTTTCGTCTGTCTGTTTGCGTGTTTGTTTTTGTGTTTTGTGGTTGACTGTCGTCCTTGAATGCTGCTTTCCCTGTCCGATATGTTTATCCTTCTTTAACCAGTACACCGAAGTATGACGTACACGCAGTAACTATCCAATGGTATAACATGTGTTATACCTTTTCTTGTTATCTTTCTTTTGGTGCACCCTAGAACCTGATCTAAACCCCCAGTGTTTCAGACTCGCATATTAACGTTCACATACCTCGTTCTAAATAAATTATCTATTCTTTGTTATTCTTTTTATTTATAAGTCGACTTAAATCTTTGACAAAGTTGCGAAACAAATAAACGTACCCACATCAAAAGGGTAGGCAAGGAGAACTTTAGACATGATGACGTCTACCTAAATCCTGCAAGGGATGGTAAATTGTAATGCTTGTCTGAAATATTGTCTTGTCTGGCCCTAAATGGTTTATTTATTTATTTTACTTTTTCTTCTGCCAAGTCATAGCATTCTTGCTTTGTGATTTTCTATGGGGTTTTTTAAATATGCATATATACATGATATTTTTTTCTGCATTTTATGTTTGACATTTTCCGACTTTTTTAATGTTGTAGTTGTACCCTAAGTTATAGTTTTTTTTATAGTTCTGCTTCACTCTATTTTTGTATTGTATTGGTATCAGGACATCTTAGGCTTCGTGTCTTTTTTTTTATGACATACATAAATGAGATATAGGGTCCTATAGAAACCACTGCGTCCAAACGCAATGACATCGTAGGTCTGCTCTGTACTACAAAGAAGGAGCAATATTTAATTAATTATACAATGAAAAGACAAAATACAACAGAACAGGTGGTGAGGACAGGGTTACCGTCTTGGAACGGTCAGTAGGCAATAAGACCTACAGGTTAGCTTGAATTGATTTTATGTGTACACAATCCTTTTCAGACGAACTTCCTGATTAATTTTGTAAAGTGGTCAGGAAACCCGCCACATCCCTTTAAAAAAGAGTAGGATAGTAGACCTTTGGAAACGGCCGAACACGACAAATATGAAATATTGCAGTCTCGGTTTGATTGAGACTGTTCATGAACGGTAGTGCAATATGCTTGTTTCCGTTCACGCCCCCTAGCCCCGGGTTGAGCAGAACTCAATATTCCGAAGTTTATAGATAGAACACATCTCTAAAAAATAAGGCTTGGTATATTCCTAGTCGCAGAAATGTTTTAAGTCTGGTGTTGTACTTCTCCAGTAGGTTTTCGTTACGGGGATACCATTTTGAGAAAGATCTACGTAGTTTGTAACGAAAACGCCGCTAAAGAAGTTTACTTGTAATAACTTGATTTCAATCATTGAAGTCTATAGCATCATTACTTTCTTGATTTTGGCTTTTTGATGCCTATTTTTCATGGCAAATTATGACTTGTTTGATTTTTCTTGTTTATCGAGCATTTACATCATTCGTACTAGGGATGTGTTTGTAACATTTTCATGTGCTCTTCTCTTCTGCAGTCCCACTTTGGTCGTTTCTAGAGTGTTTTCTTATGGTCAGCTAGATATTTTGACTATAAGCTCGGGCATGCAGCTCTTCATGGTTAGATTATCCACATGCAATACTGCCTCATCTCCATTCGCCGGCTTCTTATGGTACTGAACTTAAAATATATAATTCCTTCATCCGATATACCATCTAGAAAAAGCCGAAGTAGATCTTCATCATGTGTCCTTCTATCTAGACAACCAGTAGTCTATGCACAGCGCAGTTTTTCCTACACCTTTCAATCTGTATAGCTACACATGTAGTACGTTGACCAATAGTGCTGAGCGCAATCGATTCAAATAAGCAATCAGTTAACTAAATTGTTTGCATGTGTACTAAAGCGTTTCGTAAAATTTAGCCTAATTCATTTAATATATGAGCTAAAACATCATAGTTTGAGTATCGCGTTGTATTTAGTTAAATGTATTTTAAAAATACGTTTACGACGGCGTCGTTTTCTTCTGTAAACGTAAAACAAAAATGAAACAGCCGCCGTTTTTGATAGGTTAAACATATCATTTAGAAGATAGTTTAATTAACATGTTTAGAAGTTTAAGTCTCTTTTAAGTGTCGGCATGTTCAACTGTAGCGACATTAATAATCTTTATTGCGCGAGAAAATGCCGAGATTAATCAATTTAAAAGTTCGAAGCGAGAGGCAACAACTTCTAAAGATACCATTTTTAAAATACGTTTAACTAAATACAACGCGATACTCAAATTATGGTGTTTTAGCTCATAGATTAAATGAATTACGCTAAATTTTAAGAAACACGTTATTTCCTTATAAAAAGTACACAATCATGCAAACAATTTATTTTAACTGACTGCGTATTTGACTCGATTGCGCTCAGTACTATCGGTCAAAATGAATAGCAGGTGTCCGTATCGTTTATACGATGCGGGGCTAATTACGGCGAAGTCGCATCGGAGTGTCAATATCCCTTTGCAGGCGCGTTATGCTGTAGGGGTTATAATGGGCGCCTCCTAAAATCTGAAAGTGTTTTGATAGCTCATGCAATGCTTCTTCATTTATTCGTTTAAATATTGACTGTAGGTTAAAACATAATATATGTTTTCTGTCAGACTTTACCATACCGTCGTGAATCTTAGTGTATGATTGTGACAGTATTAATTGAAGAAAGAAAGAAAGAAAGAAAAGAAGAAAGACTTGGAGTTAAGGCTCCGAAACGCGAAACTGTCTGGTTTACGCCCCCTCCATTCTGACGAGGCTAGGAGAAAATGTCCTGCCCAAAACAAAAACTCCGATGATGCTCAGTGGCACCTGCGGTTCTTGTGCCAGGGCTGTCCGGAAGTGAAGTTCATTGTGCTATCCGCTTGGCCACGACAGCACACTGTATACATATACTAAGTAGAAAGTGATGCATGTCTGAGACATGCAGGTGCATAATGTCACACAGCGTGTTGATACATTTTTGGAAAGGTGAAAGGGGGATACTAACTTTCCAAACGATCAAGACAAATGTGTTGTATGAAACGAGGATCTCCGACCAACATCTGCCTAAGAGCGTGTGGAATAAACTTGATATATCGGTCTTTCAAAATAGTTTTTTTTTTTTCATTTGTGTTATATATATTGGTAGTAACGACCTCTGTAGTCCTGTTGTATCTCCAGAGACACCAGCGACATCTGTCTGTTCCTTTGCAAAGAAATGCATTAAAGAGGGAGCGGAAATGGTTTTAATTTCAGAAATCCTTCCACGCTGCAGATGTGGCATATTTTATAACGGCCGTAATTCGATTTACAGCAATCTCTACAAACCAGTAATTGTATACACTTCTGGTTTCACTCTGGTAGAAACTTCTCTTCTGGTTTCCTCGCAGAATTTATTAATTTTGATGGTGAACACACCAAGGAACCTTCTAGCATGCGTCACTATTTCAGATCAGTCAGGGGAGTCATCCTTCTTGCGGAAAAAACGGTTAAATTATCCACTTCTAATGTAATAAGTCAATTGTTCTCTCAGAATTATGTAATTCGCATTAACGCTTCGAATTTCCCAAGATATGTTGGTTTGCTCGGTCCAGTTAGTATGAAATCTGATCTATTGTTATTTTAGACGATATGCTGTGACATTAAGTGAGTTGAATATTGAATATGTGTAATGTATATATAATTGTACCACAATATCCTAAATACACACTATGCATCGTGTAATACCCGAGGATATACACAGCATATGTTAGTTATTGTGGTACAAATACAATAGAGCATGAGTCTTGCACGTGTACGGACGATAATGCACTCGCTAACGCTCGTGCATTATCTCCCCGTACACGTGCAAAACTCATGCTCTATTATATACTTATACCATAGCTATTATGGTTTTCCTTTGTTCTTGCTTATGATATAATTTTCATAAGTTTGAAGGTCTGAGCCTAAACCGTGCTATAAATGCCGGTATATTTCAGCCGTGCTATGAATGACAGATTCGGCAGTTATACTATGGTCTACTCAATTTTACGCGCGCGCTGTTGTAATGTTTACACTGTTTATACACAACCTGTCAATCAAACTACTAAACCGTTACCAAAACAGCATTCCTTGACATTGCATTTGCCCAACAATATACAAAGGCCATTCGCTGCAATAATCAAAACATGGGTCATGCTCATGCCGCGTGATAATGCTATTTCTTGATTGGATCGAGCTGTTATTTTTACTGAAAACTGCAACGCCCTAAAAGTTCCTGCACACGCGTATTTGGATAAATGGCTAAGGCACAAAACATGTTTAGCATATTTTACTCGTATGCGAATTATACTGCACTATCGGGCATACGGACATTGAGAAGCAGTATAAATCGCATATACTCGAACAATTATGCTTTAAATATTACTTGTCTATATATGCATATCATAATGTTCTAGCCATTCACTTTATGATTATTTATATGCGTCTCTATTATTTGTTCATTTATTTTGTTTTTGAGATATAGTCACACAGTAGTTCACCCGGTGCAGTATACTATACAGTACTTGAGATTCGTGTATGTTACACTGACGTCCAGTTCATTGGTATATACATACCATATTCACTCAGGTCAGTGTCAATGACTCGGTTTTAGAGATTGAAAACAAACTCAAATCATCTGAATCTAAGTGCCTGAAGTCAAAGCAAAAGCATGGCGATTTAGAGCAATACACCCGCCGACTAAACATTCGAATTTCAGACGTTAAAGAAATCGAAGACCAGAGCACAGATACTCTTGTATGCTCATTTTGCAAAGGATGTTCTCATCATTGATCTACACCCAAATGAGAATGACAGATCTCCAAATGCGATTGACAGATCTCATAGGGTTGGCCGACACATCCCGGGTAAAACGACGCCTGACATAATTATTCGTTTTATGAGTTACAAGTCAGGCAGTAAAATGCTATTATGTAGTGTACATAAAGAAATCCCCGCTATTATCTAAAGGCCAGGAAATCGGTATATGCAAATAACAAATCGAACGGTACAGCCCACTTCATGAGTGAATATCTCACTAGAAACCGTACCAAATTAACATATGAGGCCCGCATATTAAAACGTAACGGTTCTATCAAAGACACATGTACATTTAATGGTAAGATATTTGTGAAGATGAACAATGACAATGTAAACATGTGCACGCATATTTCCCAGCTTTCGTCAGTATCATCTACCAGAGTACTGCCTACCAGAGTACTGCCTTCTTTTCAAATATAAAAGTGATTTAAGGACTACTATCACAACCTGACTTCTTTGGTGATGTGATTTATAAACTTCGTAAGATTCTTGGTCATGATCATTTCATACTATCTTTGTTAAACTTGTTAAAAAGTTTATCAAAAGAGATTATGACCCTATCATTTTGCAACGTACTGCATGCTTGGTGGTGGACCTTTTTACAGTTCGCCACTATGCTTTCCTCTTTAATTGTACGATGACCGGACAGGCTGTATACCCTATGATGACGCCTACCTAAAGCCCATTGGGACGGTGGCGTTTGATGTTTGTCTATGATCTTTCCTGTCGTGCCCTTAATGGTTTATTCTCTTGTTGCTCTGACCTGCCAAGTCATTGAGTACCTTCATTGTGGCTTTCTAGGCTATTGTATTTTTTGTATTATATTTACACGAGCATATTTGTGTTTTACTTATATTGCCTATTGATTCTGCCTTGTTGGTTAGAGATTAGATCATGGCGGGGATTTCTTTATTTACACTGTCCTGTTTTAATGGGATGACAGTAGGGTAAGTGTGAGGTTTGGTGCACCCTAGAACCGGTTTAAACCCCCAGTGGCCTTTGCTGCCACTGACCGTTCCAAGGCGGTAGCCCTATTGTCAACCCTTTTGTGTTTGTGATGTCGTTTGCATTTTTTATTACTTTTGCCTTCTCTTTTGTCTGTTTGTGTGTTTGTTTGTGTGTTTTGTGGTTGACTGTCGTCCTTGAATGCTGCTTTCCCTGTCCGATATTTTTTTTTCTTGGGAAATGACGTGTTTAACTGTGATGTCCGATATTTATTTATTTTCTTGGGAAATGACGTGTTTAACTGTGATGATATAAATGCCGTATACTCTAATTTTTGCAATACGTTTAAAGACTTTTGTTATACGTCCCAATGATAAACCGTTCATGAACAATAATATACGCTTTAAAATGCGACAGCGAAACAGAATGCATAAGAAAGCTAAGTCTTCAAACAATCCATTACATTGGTCAATGTTCAGACAACTTAGAAATGAGGTACTTGCTTTAATCCGCGAATCTAAGGAATCATACAAGACAAAACTTACATCCCAGTTAACCAACACGTCTATCCCCCGGGGTAAATGGTGGCGTATGGTATAATCGATCTCTGAATTGAACAAAGTCGCTCAACCAAACTTCCCAATAAAACCTAACGGTCGTATTTTAATACATCCAATAGACAAGGCGAACCCTTTAAATTCTTTATTTTCTGCAACATCTCATATTGAACATGAACCGGAATTACCTACATTTCATAATCGCACTGACAATACATTGACAATTACATTATTATAAATGAAACGGAAATAATTGATCTATTGAAAATCTTGAAATTATCGAAACCTCCAGGCCCAGATATGATTAGCCCAAAGGTGTTAACATTAGTTATAAAAAGCATCGCCGCTTCATTAACGAGACATTTTTAATCTGTCATTGTCAACTAGAATAGTACCATACCAATGGAAACAGGCAAATGTAACTCCTATTATAAAGGGCAAGGTGGAACCTGACATGCCGGGCAATTATATGCCCATATCCATTACTAGTATTATTGGTAAATTGATGGAAACATCGTATTTAAACACTATATCAAAACTAATAACCTCCTGTGCAAATACGATGCAGGCTTTCAGTCTAGAGGCTCTTCTGTAAATCAGCTCATAGAAATATACAATAATATAATAAGCAACCTCGACGCTGAGAAAGATGTACGATTTATATTTTGCGATATTGCTAAAGCATTTGACAGAGTATGGCATGCTGGGTTGCTTTTTAAATTAGCTAAGTATGGTATCAATGATGTAACTGGATGCGTAGCTATCTCTCTGATAGGCAGCAACAAGTAGTTCTGGATGGATTCTCTTCCAGCTTCAGTACTATATACACAGGTGTTCCGCAAGGCTTTATATAAATGATATTACAGATGACGTATTGAATGATGTACGTTTATTTGCTGATAACTTCCCTTTTTGTTGTAGTTGATAAAGACTCAGTAGAATGTGCCAACTCTCTTACAAATGATCTTTGCAAAATATCTGAATGGTCAAAAATATGGGCTGTTATATTTAATCCTCAAAAAAACAAAAGCCTTGTCTGCACTAGAAGAAACTATAAGCACCCACCAGTCTATTTTAAGAATGATATAGTACAAGACGTAGCGTCACATTGTCACCTTGGATTAACAATTCAGTCAAATGCAACTTGGTCGCATCGTATAGAAAATATATACGAAAAAACATGTGAACGATTAAACATTCTAAGAATGCTAAATTACAAACTTGACATTCTCTATTAAAAATATATATCGCATTTATGAGACCTATACTTGAATATGGCGATTCAGAATGGGATAACTGAACGCAGGGAGAATCTGACCTATTAGAGAGCGTCAAAGATTAAGCAGCACGAATACTAACAGGCCTCAGGTGCAGTTCCTCTAGATCATACTTATATACTGAATTAAACATAGAAACATAAGCAAACAGAAGAAAAGATCATAAACTTGAAACTATTTACAAAATAATTCCGGGCATAGTTCAGATTACATGTATAACTTAATCCAGCCATACTTACCCGCAAACAATAATTATAACCTTCGAACTTCAGGATTAAACTTACGTCTCCTTCTTCGTCGTACAGCATCATATTACAACGGCTTTCTATCGAGTACAGTTAAATTGTGGTATGCTTTACCGTTAGACGCAAAAAAATAATGCACCATCTTTTGAACAATTTAAGCAAAAACTTAAGGCTATTGAACATAGGACTAACAGTCCATATCACTATAATATATTAAATAGAAATGAAAACATTATCCTTTGTCAATTAAGAAATAACTCAAGTAATCTAAATAAGCATTTATTTGACCATTTCTTGACAGATACAACAGTATGTCCGAAATGTGATAATCCATGTGAGGACAATACTCATTTCTTTTTCAACTGCCCACTGTATAACCAAATTAGAAATGACTTACTTGATACCATAGCCAATCTTCACCACAAATACATCAAGTGTACCAGGAGATTTTCATAGAATTACAGATAATCTTATTGCGAAGTAATTACATAGTTGCTCAACATTACAGGTAACACAGAACATACAAAGTAATATTCCATGCGTTCATTTCATTGATTACTTGAGAGCGGGTTGCATCCAAACTAGACTCATTATCAAATATTGACCCCACCATGGGTTTATGTGGGGTTGTATTCGTACACACGGGGAGTGACCTTACCATGTGTTCATGTAGGGTCGTTCTTGTTTATAAACTACATGGATATACCTATATTTCGTATGTGTCATGTTCGGCCGTTTCCAAAGGTCCACGTGAAAGAGACATTTTGAAGTCGTACATTCGACGGAATACCACTTTACGAGAGGTTAAACGTATATGAAATGGTTTTTGCTTAGTGATTGCGAATCAGTAGTGTTATTTTTTACTGGTCCTTTGAGACCAACGAGCCCGATATAGGTGGCTTTGAAGTAGAATACCGCTTAAGCCGGTGCTAGGGGGCGTGAAAAGTATTGCTTCTGTCATTACTTCTCATGAACAGACTCAATAAAACCGAGTCTGCTGCTGTATTCTCTTAATGGTGTTTGTTGCTCTCAAAGGATCACCTTTATCAGTATTTATTAATGTACTAGTATATGAATTGTTTGTTATTCACGTGTACATTTATGTCAGGATCGCGCCATGGGTTCATGTACGATCGTTCAGACGCGTTAAGTTATAATGTGCATTTCGCTAAAACATCAGCATAAAAACGCGTAATTAATTGGTTTGTTTTTCTTTTGTTGTTTTGTGTTCGATATATGCCAAGGTCATTCGCTTATTTCCTTTCTTATGGCGGTTTCATCTGTCAAATTGTCTGATGAGAGTGGCGAAAATCGCCATAGCTAATTAAAGATTATATAAACACCATTAATGTTTTTAATATAAAAAAAGTTATTTCCAATTAACGACAAATCGTGTAACAACTTAGATTACGTAATATTGCATAATAATATTTAGTACATCTAATGTTATAGTGCTTTATTCTATATCAGTTTCATTATGTAATTAACGGAAATTAATATGTGTCACATAATTTTACAATGTTTCATGCAATATTACATGTCTACTATTTGAACTTTAAACACATTCACACTCTTGTGAATAAAAATTCACTTTGTGGCATATATCGACACTACACCTATTAGTTGTTTGTTACTTACTTCCCAGAATAAACAATGCGCATAAATAATCTTATTGCGAAGTAATTGGATATTTATGCAAAGCGTTTGTTCTCTGTAAGCACCGGCCTGGACCCCGGTTTATAAACCAATTACGCGTTTCAGTGTTTATAACACAAAACGAATACCATTGGCTCATTAAAACAGCGGGGGCGGGCCCCCATCATCACCAGGGTTATCTGTAACATATTCCATTCAGGCTCTGTGTTTTACAACAGCCAGTCGGAGTGGAAAATTCTAAAACCGCCACAAGCCCCAACCAACCACCCAACAAAAAATAATAAATATATAAATGCAGACTATACCATAGCGCTCGCATTGACTTTATTCTACGCCTTAGCTCCATGAATAGGCGAAAATAGCCATAGCTAATTAAAGATTATATAAACACCATTAAAGTTTTTAATATAAAAACAGTTATTTCCAATTAACGACAAATCGTGTAACAACTTCGATTACGTAATATTGCATAATAATATTTAGTACATCTAATTTTATAGTGCTTTATTCTATATCAGTTTCATTATGTAATTAACTGAAATTAATATGTGTTACATACTATTACAATGTTTCATGCAATATTACATGTCTACTATTTCAACTTTAAACACATTCACACTCTTGTGAATAAAAAGTCACTTTGTGGCATATATCGACACTACACCTACTAGTTGTTTGTTACTTACTTCCCAGAATAAACAATGCGCATAAATGTATGTATGTGTATTTTCAAATATGTTTTGTCACAATGCTTGAGGAAATTTACTTTTTATCATCTTTCTTCCTTTGTATTATATCTTTTCCTTTTTTTGTTTGTTTGTTTATTTTGTTCTCAATTATCTTAAATGCCAAGATTAACCATTGGTTACAGAAACTCATCTTAAACCATTATATTTTGCAATAATCGATATATTTTTATATGGGACAATATATCTTATTGGTTTCCATTAAGATTTTCTTTCTGTTTATTCCATTTTTGCTTAAATTCTTTCTGACAGTACAAAATGTTAATACTAAACAAACACGGTAGAAACACGGTACACAAGTTTCAAAGATACTAAAGTAATTGTCAAACCAATATATGTACACTGTAATACAATTCCACATTTTATGTCATGTTTGATATGAATGTATTGTTTATATGTACCTTGATACGGGAGAGGTCTTACATAGGCATTGCCTGTTGTCCTATCCCATTCATTACTTGAATAACATCTTGTTTAAAGAAGTGTTTAGTTACTTGCATCATATGTATTGCACAATATGCGACAACATAGTTGTATCTACATATTAATATACATTTACATACCAATCGTCCATATGCATTATAGCGCTTGAGCGTACTTCTTCACAATGCTTAACATATTAATCTATTTCAAGATAGTGATCATACCAATCGTCAAATATGCATTATAGCGCTAGTGCGTACTTATGATATTACCCCATTTCAAGACAGTGATCTCTATTTGGAACAGTGTGCCAGATGTATTACCTCTAATATCATTGTAGACTACAGTTGGAACAATTAAAACTGTTTCTCGTAGCATTGTATCAGATATCGTTAGCGTGCATTGTGCTCACTTGAAATCGTACCATATATATATATCCAAGGAACAGTGTGCCCTCTTTACAAAGTGTCATGTACATGGAACAGTATGGCCTCTTTACAAACATGGGACAGTGTGTCCTTTTCCAAAAGTACCATATGCATGGGACAGTGTGCCCTCTTCCAAAGGTACCATCTACGTGGGGCAGTGTGCCCTCTTCCAAAAGTACCATATACATGGGACAGTGTGCCCTTTTCCAAAAGTACCATATACATGGGACAGTGTGCCCTCTTCCAAAAGTACCATATACATGGAACAGTTTGTCCTCTTCTAAAAGTACCATATACATGGGACAGTGTGCCCTCTTCCAAAAGTACCATATACATGGGACAGTGTGTCCTCTTCCTAAAGTATCATATACATGGGACAGTGTGTCCTCTTCTAAAAGTACCATATACATGGGACAGTGTGCCCTCTTCCAAAAGTACAATATACATGGGACAGTGTGCCCTCTTACAAAAATGGGACAGTGTGCTCTTTTCCAACAGTACCATATACATGGGACAGTGTGCCCTCTTCCAAAGGTATCATATTCATGGGACAGTGTGCCCTCTTCCAAAAATACCATATACATGGGACAGTGTGCCCTTTTCCAAAAGTACCATATACATGGGACACTGTGCCCTCTTTCAAAAGTACCATATACATGGGACAGTGTGCCCTCTTCCAACAGTACCATATACATGGGACAGTGTGCCCTTTTCCAAAAGTACCATATACACGGAACAGTGTGCCCTTTTCCAAAAGTACCATAAACATGGGACTGTGAGCCCCTCTTCCAAAAGTACCATATACATGGGGCAATGTACCCTCTTCCAAAAGTACCTTATACATGGGACAGTGTGCTCTCTTTAAATAGTACCTTCTATACAGGACAGTGCGCCAGCTTTAAATGCTATTTAGGAATAGGGAGTCGCCCTCCTTGAGTATTATCTACCTTGTGTAGTATCTTAAATACCGGACGTTGTGCTCACCATAAATGTATTTAAGAAATAGGACAGTGTCCACTGTAACATTGCTTTAGGAAGGTAGACAGTGCACCACGTCACCTATCCAGGTAATGTGTTGGATAGTAACTGCGTTTACGTCATACTTCGGTGTACTGGTTAAAGTCGGTAAGTAACAATGGGAAGTACGGACTACATGTAGATGAAGTGCAAGTAAGTAGCTGCAGGGAGGGCCTAATGGAATTCCTGTGAATAACATCAATGCTTGACAATTATGTTATATAATAATTGTATTAAAAGAACGAGTTTAAAACATTTATTTTGGTTTTGTCTGATTTCAGATATTATGGAAATATGTTTTGACACTAGTATAATTGTGTAATGGACAATTTTATCAGGTATGTATTTTAAAGTTGTGGTTATCCCAGAACAACGTTTGTACAGATCAGTAAGTGAGCCGGGATCCCCGCCAGGACTCGAACCTGGATCTCTTTTCTCGAAAGAAAAGCATGCTTCCTTACACTACAGAGATGTTTCCAACAGCACAGAGCGTACAGAAATAATCAGGAAAGTTAAATTTAGCTTAAACATATTTTACTTCAAATAAACCACAACTGAAACTGCTAGGCTCGCATTAACCATTCGCCAAATTGTCAGGAGAAGAGTAACCCAAACTGACGAATGGAAATCGTAAGAAGTACATAGCAAATTCGCCAGAACTTGGCGGTCAGACGAATCCGAATTTCCGACCGACTTTGTCAAAAAAATCTCGGGAAATCCCGAATTCAAAAACACAAAGTCTTTAACTGTTTATAAGCCAATATTCCGCTGGGTGTTATAATGTAATTAGCGACAATCAATTTGGACCGATAACTAATAATCGCCGTGTTTATTGAAAACCGCTGCGAAATTGTTGTGTGTGCGATAGACGCCGCCCACTTTTCCACCTCTCGATATCATTCAACTAATTTGTGACCCCGTGCTCAATATTATCCATATATTTAATTGCGTTATCGAGCCACGTAAAACATCAAATAACGTGGTGCCCTCTAGTGGCCAAGATGGCTGATCAAAAGAATTAATAAGCCAGAGATGCTGTCTTTAAAGGCCATCAGTGTTTTTGAACTTTACGATCAGTCCGAGATTCATTTATGTGAAGTTTCGTGAAGATTCCCTAAGGGAAGGTGACTTTATTCAGCAGAAAACAAATTTTATTTGTCGTAACAGTGACCGTGACCTGAATAACAATCTCATGTTTAATTCCCTTCAGGTGAATTGTTTTGTTATTTAAATCCGTCAAGGGAAACTTAAGTTATTGAGTGGAAACCAATTTCCAATAGCAGCAATGACCTTGACTGAAAATCAAAATTCCTTAAGGGAAAGTAAATTTATTCAGTAACAACAGGTCAAAAACCTTAAAGCTCTACTGATAGGTTTTGATAGCTCGATCAGCATTCCTATAAAGTTGAAATGGTGGCCATGTTTGACAATCAATCAAAATAAATTTGGTTAGGACCAACTGCATGTCGTGCCAGTCTTTTTGGTAAAGGTTTAAAATCAATATCAGTTATGGTTTTTGAGATGAAGTCGACATAAACTCGCATTTTTAAAATCTATTTTCAGCATGGTGGCCATATTGAATTCCAGCCAACCTGATTTTTTGCTAGGATCAACTAGACATCAAGAGCAACATTCCTGTCAAGTTTCATGAAATTCCTTCAAGTAGTTTCAGAGGAGTAGTCGCCACAAGATTTTCTATATAACTATGTTAACACAGATGGCCGCTGGTGGCCATGGTTGACATCCAATCAAAGTGAACTTTGGTTAGGACCAACTACATGTCGTGCCAGTCATTTTGGTGAAGGTTGCAAATCAATATCTTTCAGAAGTCACCATAAAATCGCATTTTTAGCCGTGGCGGTCATCTTGAATTTCCAGCCGACCTGAATTTTTGCTAGGATCAACTAGACATAAAGAGCAACAATCCTGTGAAGTTTAATGAAAATCCGTCAAGTAGTTTCAGAGGAGTAGTCGCCACCAGTTTTTCCTTTATAACTGTCTACATGTCGTGCCAGTCATTTTGGTGAAGGTTGCAAATCGATACCTTTTATGGCTTTGCAGAAGTAACCACAAAAGCGTAAATTTTAAAAAATCTATATTTAGCCGTGGAGGCCATCTTGAATTTCCGGCCAACCAGATGTTTTGCTAGGATCAACTAGACACCATGAGCAACATTCCTGTGAAGTTTAATGAAATTCCTTCAAGTAGTTTCAGAGGAGTAGTCGCCACAAGTTTTTCCTATATAACTCTATGTAGACAAAGATGGCCGCTGGTGGCCATGTTTGACATCCAATCGAAATGAATTTTGGTTAGGACCAACTACATGTCGTGCCAGTCATTTTGGTAAATCAATATCTCTTATAGTTTTTCAGAAGTAGTCGCAAAAAATCGCATTTTTAACAGTAGTTGCAGAGGAGTAGTCGCTACAAGTCTTTTCTATATAACTCTATGTAAACAATGATGGTCACTAGCAATGTTTAACATCAAATACTAGAACCATGTCATGCTGAGCATTTTACAAAAAGTCACATTTCAATATCACTTATAGTTTTCAAAAAGTAGTCGCTACAAACTTGTTTTTTAATATATCTATTTTGAGCTTTGGCAGCCATGTTGGATTTCAACGTGAAATTTTGCTAGGATCAACTTGACATCATGGGCAACATTCCTGCAAAATTTCATGAAAATCCACCATGTAGTGTCAGAGGAGTAGTGGAGATAAAAATCAATTTGTATTTTTAGTAAAAGTGTCCTTGACCTTTGGATAACCTAAGTAACAATCTCATGCCAATTCCGAAGAGGTGCAAGTTTTTGGTAAAAATCCATAAAGGGGAAATGACAACAAAAATCCTATTTATAGTAACAGTGACCTTAATCTTTTACCAAATGACAAGAATAACAATCCTGAAATTCCTTTCCAAGAGACCTATTTTGACCATTAATTAAGAGCATTTTTACATTCAACCGATGATCGATTATAGACTTGCATCAGTTACAATCGATAAATTGGTACATCACTAACTAAAGGCTGAACAATTTTGACAAACCACAAAGAGCAACTGTTGTTCCGATTTAACATTATGATCTAAAATTCGTCAGTGAAGCCTTTATCAGATTACTTTATTACAATTTTTCATGATCGAGTTTACTGGGATGGTACAATGCAGCTCACGTCAAACCCAGATTTATTATTTCATTTCGAGTGCGTAAAATGGCGTACTTATGCAGAGTTTGATGACAAACTGCTTGGAGTGGAAATCAGCTACGTGAAAAATGAATGGCATACTTAAGCAGTGTAATCCGTCTGTTGCTATGGCTTTACATTAGCCGTGTCAGCATCAATGATGAAGCGGATTTTAGATTTGTTCTTGCCAAAAACGGCGAAATGAAAAATGAAGGCCCTTGGCCAGTAGAGCTAAAAATCATCAGCTCCAAAAAGTAGGTCAAGGTCATAGATAAGATCCATGCGTCCAAAACGATGCACTACCCAAGACACAACTATGTCAAAATATTTTTTCTTCCAACGATTAAGCTATAAATTAGGTTTAAAACATCTAGTTCTAGTGCAGAATTATAGTTCATGAGAAAGTGATGTAAATGAAACAATTAAAGATATCTGCCCTTTGATTGGACGGTCACATCCGCATTTGCTTTGTCACTTTGCAATGTACCACTGAAGATACAACTATAAGCAAAGTTTGAAAGGTCTTTGTGCATACAGTTTGTGAAAAAGTGACATAAACGCCAAAGTTGATAAGGCAAAAATTATAAGGTTATCTGCCTTTTGCTTGGAGAGTCAAGGTCACATCCACACCTGCTTTGTCACGTTGCGATGTACCACCCTAGATACAACTATAAACAAAGTTTGAAAAGTGTAGTACATACAGTTTGCGTGAAATTGACCTCAATGCAAAAGATGTTATCTGTCCTTTGCTTGGAGGGTCAAGGTTACTTTAACATTTGCTTTGTCACGTGGCGATGTATCACTCAAGATACAACTATAAGCAAAGTTTTAAAGGTCTAGTGCATACAGTTTGTGAAAAAGTGACCTAAACGCAAAAGTTGAACTTAAAAATTATTAAGTTATCTGCCCTTTGCTTGGAGGGTCAAGGTCACTTCCACGGAAAAGCAACACGTCTCTTTTTTTTTCTTCGAAAAGGCGAGACAAAAACTTGTGATGTACTGCATGAAACGTCTGAAAATCAAATATGGATCTGTTTCACAATTTACTAGAACATGTTAACGCAAATGTTAGCAAGTGTGTACACCTTTTTAAAAGAGCATGCATTTTAAATCAGTTGTTTTAATTAACGGCTGTGTGGGCGGTTTAATGCGAAAGTGATGGTAATAAGAAAAAATTAGATTATACGATAGTGCTTGACACTGTCTATATCATCCGTGTTAAGATTGGAAATAACCCACTTCAGCTTTAATTCAATAATCTGTTTTTTTTTACATTTTGACAGATGTATAATGAATTTTCAAGCATTTCGCAACACTTGTAACTGCCTTTGAGTTGGACTGTAAAAGGTAACTTATGAAATTAATTGATATAAAACTAGAAGGCTGTTCCAAAGAAGACTTGGGCCGCTTGCCGTGTACTTATTCAAGCCTGTACATTATATGTAACTATAAAACGGGGCATAACTCTGCCAAAATGAAAGTCAGTTATAGGTCATGTTTAACACATGTTTTGAGGTAAAATGAAGATGTATGTGAAGTTTTATGAACACAGAGACCAAAAATTTTTCAAGTTATTATGGCCAAGGTTAGGTTGCAGGGTAAAGTGTGATGGACAATGGACAAAGTGATCACTTAGTGTCTGCCATGCTACTTAGGCAATATAAAAATGATTACGATAAGAAATTATTTATCAGGGCCAAGTCCGATTCAGGGGTGTATTTCTGATTTAGAGATGATGACATTTATGTAAACAATAGCGCATTTTTGCTATTATTATTATTAATAAACTTTTCATTCAGAACTGCAGTTAAAACAGTTACAGTTCAGTATGGCCATGTCGATGTTGGCATATTTAAAGATATTGAACGTATGGTGCAGAAATATCTATAAATGTTGTATGAGAAGTCATTTGTCCGTGCGAGCTTCAGTGACAGTTATATTTTAGTATGTTCATGTACATGTAGTCATGATGAGTATATATTGTACATATCATGAACAAAGATGAGGAAACTGGAAATATGTAGCCAACGTTGTGTCCTCCAAAATGAAGAAATATTTAACCTATACCATCACCGTCAGTGTGAGCTAGACCTCTATATTTTAGTATAGTCAATGTGATGTTGTCATGATGAGTATGTCTTGGAAGTTGGCTCAAGAACTGAGAGAGTTATAGCGAACGGTATGTGCCCGTAATGAAGAAAAGTCAGTAATCAACCCGTTTGATGCCCTTCAGTGTATGCGTGACTTGCATATTTTAGTAAGGTCATGTCAATGTTGTCATGATGAGTATGTATTGAAAGTTTGATAAAGGGCCATGAAGAAATGCAAAAGTTTTAGCCAGCATGAAGTTTACCAGACGAACTACCGGATGAGAAAGTGGTCCATATGTATAGCGTTTTCAGCTGAACGAGACAGATTCATAGCTCTACAGTACGTAAATTGAGCAAACATACCAACAGCAAGCCAACTTCGTCCTATTGCTGTTATTACTTATGGGCCACACAAATAGACAAAACAACGGAAACACAATACAAAACGTATATACGAGGGGTGTTCGAAAAGTAACACGAAAAATGCCATCACTTTTGTTTGAGTAGGACCATTTTTATGATATTTTATACAATGGTACCTTAACTCATCACGGATATATTCTATGAACATGTTTACTTATCACAAGGTATGCGTTCACTAGCGTCACTATGGCAACGCCAAGTAACGTTGAGCGGGGCAACACGTAAGGTTACACAAACTCTTTAGTTTTTGTACATTTTAAATAGAGCAACTACACATTTCCTTACGCCAGAATTGCTTGAAGATGCACGTTTACGTTTCCCGAGTTTTCTACATGACGACAGGTACGTGAGCGAACGTTTTTGATGTCATTTTCATGCTACAGTGCGCGATTGTCAATTGCACTTTGAAATTGTTCGAATTCAGACATGGAGCAGCGCTACTCTATCAAATTTTGTAATTTGAGCTACATCGAGATAATGTACCATCACATTACGCTGCGATTACCCAGGAAACCCTTACTGAACTTAATATAGACACTATACAGCACCCTCCTTACTCACCAGATGTGGCCCCGTGTGCTTTTTACCTGTTCCCGGCCATTAAAGCAAAAATGTGCGGTCAACACTTCGATGACGTTCACGAATTTCCAGTTCTTGTTTATAAAATTGTCTGGAAAATTCAAGTACAGAACTGAAAATGTTTCTCATCATGGGTAAAAAGATGGGGGAAATGTGTGAAATACTCAGGAGAGTATTTTGAGCAAATTTGAAGACGCAAACTTGTTACGGTATGTAGATTTTCAAATACTATTAACGAATAATCTGACGTGACCCGCTCAACGTTACTTGACGTTGCCATAGAGACGCTAGTGAACGCATACCTTATGACTATGTAAAACTGTTCATAGAACATATCCCTGATGAGTTGAGGCACCCTTGTATGAAATTTTATAAAAAAAAAGGCCCTACTCAAACAAAAGTTCCCGTTACTTCCTGTTACTTTTTGAACATCCCTCGTATATATATATATATATATATAAGCATCAAAACCAAACGACTTGAAACATACCAAAGTTAGATGGCAGAAATTCCACTGCATACAGAAACGCTGAAGACAACCACTTATTGTCAACAATTTCGACCAGGCCTAGAAGCCGGACTGTTGAAAGGAAAGAGCAATACCGGTACATAGTAATATTGACCCATTATTGGCACTGACAGTATAAAGGAATTGTAAGCTTTGTCGTGTATTTCCATGTTGAAACAAAGGGCATTGGATATCATAAATCTTCATTTCCCGGTTGACTTGCTGCTATTGCAGTTCAGGGAACAGTATGCAAATTTCCTTTAACTACTTCAGAAATGCGTGTGCCAAGACCCTACCTGTGCCAACGTATAACTGCAACCATCTATTCCATGTCATTGTCACCTGCATATACCAGAGTTTACAGAATTCACTGCAATGACTACTTTCAGAAATGTTATTGAAAAACGCATTGCTTTCCTGCATGTTGAGTGAGTGACCATAGAAACATCAAGCCGACTTAGTCTTATTGCTGGCATTACTTACAAGGCACATAGACAAAACAACATGAACACAAGAATAGATATATATAAGCAGCAAAATTGAATGACGTGCAACATACCCAACCTAGGTGGTAAAACTTTCACCACATACTTCGCTGAAGGCAACCACTTTTGTCAACAAATTCAACCAGGCTTGACCAACACGTGCAAGGAGGACTGCTGAAAGGAGAGAGGAATAGATATCATTATCCCCCTGCCTGTTATAGGCATTAACAGCGTCACAAAATTCTGATATTTGGGTTATATTTCCACTCTGACACACTCAAAGTAAATAAAAGAAAATTCTAGTTTCCTGTCCATTTGCTGCTATCGCAGTGCACAAGACAAAACACGTACCTGTGCAGATCCAAATACTTAGCATAACACAGATAATGTTTATGTAAACACAGGTGTTCACAAGTGCAATATTGCTTGCAAGATGCAGCAGAGGAATTGAAACATCATAATGGACTTCCGACCTTTGGAGTATATTCAGGGCTCCAAGAATATTTTTTTCAGGGGATTAGCCCAGTGCTAGTGGGTCCTGGAAATCCACTAGGCCTGTTTTCCCCCCACTAGCCCTGTGTTTTTGTCACAAGCTCTCTTTTTTACTTGCCGTAAAAATAATATGCATGTTTGTTTTTGTCTTTGTCAGTTTAATTTTAAATTTATTTAAATTAAGCAGCTCACTGAGACCTGACTCTACCAATTACTTATACCCAGCTGACGACATCTCATTATGTTAAAGCTGATTCTGATTTAACGGATTCAGATACCCATTATAATTCATTAAATACCGAGAAAGTTAAAAAAACAACCTAATACTTATCTACTCATAACCAATTGATGTATGTTTAAGTTGTGTTGGCAGTAGTCATTGGGTGAAAGCGTAGCAATGTTAAGATGGAACAATTTAGGACAGAGTTTTTTTGTGTTTGTTTTAGCATTACCCCACCCACATATTGTATACAGTGATAAATGTTTAATTACAGGTGTCTGGGCTCTTCATTTGTCTTCGCCACTCGCCATATGCGAAAACATATCGCAAATGGCGAAACTTTTGTCAAATTGGTAAAAGTCATTTTTACTCTTGTTAACCGACGGCTGGTATTGTCGAAAAGTGCGAAATTGACGAAAGGAAAAAGTCCGGGGTCGCGGCCATGTTTTTCTGGAATATCCATCACGGGTTCTCGATGTTTACAGAAGAGCTAAAATCTATAGACTGTGTTACGACCTTTGCGCTTCATATTACACAAGACTTATTTTACATAGCGACGTCTAACTGCAGCTCACTTGGTGTGCCTATACTGGAGGATATTAAAAACCGAACAAGAGCTCGCCGAAACAAAAGTTGCGTTTTTCAATAACAACAACGCAAAACAGCGCGTAAACAAGACGTCTAACTCTTATCCAAATGGTAATAATTAACCTTTCTCATACAAAGATTTATACCCTTTTAGCTAAAATAATGAATTAATTTGTAAATCCGTTATTCAAAACAGAAAGTAATGTAATATGTACATGTAAACAACATGTATACATTACGTTGTCATCTGTGTTCGCGCATTGAAACCAGGCCATTTATTTTGAGTTGTATGCGAGGCAAAAAAAACAGAACGATTACTGTGTCATCCGTTTTTTCCATCATGGGTAAATTTACATGCTTGGTTGATTGAAGGCTTTCACGACGCACCAACACATATTATGAAACAATCATGTTTGTTTCTCGATCATAAACATTCATTTTCGGCAATTGTTCTACTCAACTCAACACATGCCCCTCATCAATAAAGCACCGTGTCTTAATTATTAAACATATGCCACTCAACACTACAAGTATATACACAGGTCACGGGTCAGGTCACAGGTGGTAATCAGCAGTCTGGTATCGCAAATATGATAGCTTATTTTGTGGGAGCGACAATAAACCTGTCAATCAGATTCAGGCACGCGCAGGACTGCAATTGTTTCAAGTGGCATAATATTGCTTTGGGATGTAAGGGATGTGGCGGAGATCAAAGGATGTCGGAAATTCGCCGCCGGGCATTAAAACATGTCGCATGCGACATCCGATATAGGTCTGGGGGAAACCCTGCATAAAAATGTCATATGTCATAAAAAGGAAAGCTCCCTCTCCATTTACATCAAGATAAAAAGTATGCAAAGTGAGCCAACAACATCCTCACTCCCATATTCTGACTGTTCATCGCAACTAAGTGGAAGGAGACACTGTGGTCTTATTCTACCTTGGTTGTAAACTTGATCTACTACCGGCATGATACCACAGGGGTGCGTAATTAAACAATGAACATGAAAATTGAATTGGGTTTTACGGCGCACAAACACAGTATATATGAAATTACTCGATTCTATTGATTCTAGAATTATATTAACAAAAGAATCTTATTTGACCTATATTTGATTGGTATTTGTGAAACCTGTGCTATAGGGAATATAACTATAATAATTGATGCGCATTAATTATCCTGTTTCCATGTATTACATACAACATGTCGTAATCAGCAAGTCAAAGAATTAATACCATTCAACTTGGTTCAATATATACATATATATTAATGATATTAAAGATAAGAATGTTATATAAATAGTAATCGGAAATTGTATTAAATTCTGCTAAAGTGGCTAAAAAGGCTTAGCCAAAAATGGCTAAACAAAAATCCAATTGGCTAAAGAAAATTGAAATGGTTAGCCAAAATGGCTAAACACTTTTTGGTCCAATGAAGAGCCCAGGGTGCCTTACTGGCGTGTGTTTGTTATACACAGACCGTGTAATGTAGGCAGTGGGAATTTTTTTTGGACTAGCCCGACGGGCTACCTGCATGGAATTTGCTACAAGCCCATCTTCAATTTTGACTAGCCCCGGACGTCGGGCTATGAATTGTGTTCTCAACATTTGGGTGGTACATTATGTACTACTAGGGTTGGATACCGTTAGAATTAAACGGTACGGTACTGGAACCAACGAAACGGTAAGGTATTTAACAGTACTGTTAACGATGCCCGGTTGAAACCAATCTTCGATCAGTTTGCTTGACAAAATCGGTCTTATTTTCGTTTTTATTTTCCGCTTTAAAGGTTTGTTTGTTTTGTTATTTCAAGTTCAGTTACATATATTATATTTATTGTGAGTTTCTCGTGTTTTAATTCCATTTAATTGTTGCAAAAAGTGAATACGAAAATACGTATCCAAATGCGTGCCTCACTAATAGAATGGTTCCACTTTATAACGTGCCGTAGACTATGACCGTTGGTTCCATCATGTCCATAAAGCATGTAAATTATGTTCTATAAATAGATGTGGTTTCGATTAAATTGCTAGGTACTACACAGCAAAATAATGCCAGTGAATCACAAGCTGTATGAGTCTGGGTGTAAATATGTACACAAAATGATCACACGCTGATAGTTCATCGTGATCATGGCAGTTTGGAGCTTATTGGCTGCCAGAACAGCTTCAAAATAAGGTAGACACATTTTTCAAATACCGATAGGGGTACCAGGTTTTTTTGAATGGGTAAATACCGGTTCCCATGAAACGGTATGATACCAGCACCGGGGTATCGTATTATCTCTGACAATGTATGACCTTCGCCAACACCGACACATCAATTTCCCCAATGAGGACAGCCAACACTACTAGAAAAGGCACTGGCCCCTCTTTCCTGCACAGAAACCATTATCCCTGGTATAGAACCCGTACATTTATATGTACACATATTTAACAGCAATTTCTCAAGTGCATTTATCGTTTCATTGCAAATTTTACAGTCGCAACCATAGCTTAATGTCACATCTACTTACAATGGCAATCAAGTGAAATTTCCTTGAAAACTACCCCGAATACGACCATACAAACACAATACAAACGTAACTGACAGGGCAAACCCTACCACTGGCACTGATTTCCACGCATGCTCACTCACACAAAATAACAAAACGTAAACAATATTCATAGGTAGCCGAAGTTCTCGTCTCATTACTAAATTTACAACCGTCACAATAACAGAATATCACATCTACTTACCTCAAATGAACCGCCTTGAATACTTCCTGAAACACGACAAAAATGGAGCTTTCAATATGGGTGCCAAAACAATCAAACTGACAAGGTCAAGGTCGACTGACGCATGCGCACTCACACAAAAAACAAAAACATCAACAATTTCATAAGTAGATCAGAAATTCACCACACTGTTATAAAACAATTTTTTATACACACACCAGCCACATCAAACAATCCCGAAAAACATCTAAGCAGATTTCTCAAAACTGCACGCAACATTCTGAATTTTGAAGTTCATCGCGACTGCAGTCGAGAGCGCGACTGACCACAGGCAGTCGAGAGCGCTTGAGACAAAAATACATTTATCCAATACATCATCTCAAAACTCACAACATATACAGGTACCTACCTTTCGTCGCGAACGTTTGGACAACCGTTACTCACGAACTTTAATGCAATACGTTTAATATGCTCAATCGAAATACTCACGATCATCAACTGTGCTGCAAACAAAATGGCGTCCTCCAAATTTCTCTAAAATTGTCTGCGCATGGGCGGTAAAATAACTCGGACGCTTCCACACCAGATTTATATATATAAATTAGTATTCATCCAAGAGATAGTGACTTATTTAATGACCAAATTTAACATCCCGTTCATGTATCTTTATCCACTACTGTCTTTCCGTACTAGAAAACAAGACATTAAGTCAATGTTCAAGACACCGTACATTATCGTACCTAGTAACGTCACTGTGCCCACATTTACAGTGATCAGCACTGTAGTATAAAATAACAATGTACTGTTCGTAATTGTTCTACATAGGTAGTATAATATACCATATAATTTAATTTCATACAGACATTGATCATTCCTCGGAACATTTTCTGGATGGGATGCGTTTGTTTTGATGCTTTAAAACTCCATGTGTTATACCTATTTTGAACTAGAATTCAACTATTAGTTTAGCTATTGCCACCTTATGAAAATGATGTGTCACAGTTCCCTGTCGTCTGATAAAGGCATACTCTATGCTTCTAAAATGCATTTTGGCTACGCAAATCCTTAACCGGGAATTCATAGTTGATTATATTTCCTGTTGAGTGCACTACTGTTGCTCAGCATGCCTCGGAAAGAAACACAGTCCGACAAGCTTGGTCGCCTTCTGGCAAGGAAGATCGCGGATAACCCAGAGCCTCGGGAATCCATCATGTCCTCTCTGGATATCGTCCCACCACAGAACACTTCCTCAAAGAGCGAACATAAAAGGCGTGCTGAACTGTCAAACAAATGCAAGGGACCCATCCAAGAAGAAGCGAATTGAGGACACAGTACAACCCTCGTCCTCCGACATTTACTTTACAAAGACGGCTACTGTTGGGGATTCCAACGAATAGGGAATTGTTGCCCACACTTTCACAAATGCTCCCTCTGTGACAGTAATCATGCCGGTATCAACTGTTCGCGGTTCAAAACCAAACCAAACAACTATATACCACCGCTTCGGTTACCGACAGAACATTGGAAGCCAACACCCAATACTTCAAACCGGTTCCAAACCTAACATTGCAACCAAACAGCACACACCTCAGACTTCAAACTTCATTAAAACCTCACATACTTAACTAGTGCTTGATGGGTTACCCTCACACAGTGAGAAAATACTTGATCAATGGGTTTTCTTATGGGTTTTCATTAGGCGTAGTTGGTCCTATTAAACATCTCGAGTCTCGTAATCATGCTTCTGCCACTGATCATATTTCCTTCTTAACATATAAAATTGCCCAGGAAGTCAAGTTGGGATGAGTTATGGGTCAATACAAAATACCTCCGAAAACCATTTCATTTAAAGATGATATCTCTTTTCAGAACTCAGCTGTGTCTTTAGAAACGTTTGACCATGTAGCAGATTTAGTTAAATACCGTGGAAAGAACAGTTTAATTGCAAAAGTTGACATAAAGGAAACGTTCCGTATTATCCCAATTTCACCTCTCGACTACCATCAATTAGGTTTCAAGATTCAAGATCTGTATTATTTTGATAGGGTTTTACCCATGGGAGCTTCTAGTTCCGTTCAGATTTTTGAATCATTTTCTAAATCAATTCTATGGATCTTACAGACAAAATTCAGTAGCAAAGATGTTTCACATATCGTTGATGACCTTTAATGTCTGACCTTTTATCACGTTTTTAGATCACAGAGGAGAGACAAAGAAACATGCAACGTATCTAAGCGAAGACCCCGTGACTGTTGCACTGCACTTAACACCAGCCAGAGAGAGTACCTCTCTAATACACAAAATGATAAGGTCTTCACTTGCATTTTCAACCAGGATTTACAACAGATATATTCAACGCGTCGAGGGGTTTTGCAACCAACAAAACCCACCGAAGACAGTTTGCCCTGCGTCGATATAATGACATAACATTGTCTATGAACAATTTAGCAAATGTGATCTGGCTGTGAGTATTGTCATATCAGGAGCAATTATAAAATCACCAGGTTTTAGCAAATACAACGGCTGCCAAGTCAGGCACGTACGATATTTCCCTTGCAAGTGCAGGTTCCCTTTGGTTGGACATTATTTGTGTATTTATGTTCATCCAACGTATTGTCATTACCGTTTATAAATTTATAATTACTTTGATATATGAGTTACAATTTCAATTCAAAGTAAAATAAATTCCGTCTGACTTTCTTTCCAAGTCAGACAAGTACAAAACTATGCTATAGTTCTTAGTGTTTTACTTTCCTCTTTGAAAATAATGAACTCAGGTTACCTGCACTTTGTACGGCCGAAAAACGAAACATAAAATACCGCACACGTGTCAGTTTGAAAAACACTAGCTATCAAATAGCAGAGGCCACACTGACGAATTAGTGAAAAAATACAAATATTTAGGAATCGATTTTAAACCAGTCCGGTATATTTCCCTTTGCAGTAAAATCTATATGTGTTTTGATCATTATGAAAGTAGCAAGCTTCTGTTAAAGATGTCCTTAGCTT
Organism: Cyrtodaria siliqua; assembly: GCA_037043455.1. Lineage (NCBI taxonomy): Eukaryota > Metazoa > Mollusca > Bivalvia > Adapedonta > Hiatellidae > Cyrtodaria > Cyrtodaria siliqua. The sequence continues at coordinate 128,409 of JAWPHD010003948.1, forward strand.
AGCGCAGAGTAGGGTATTACGTTGCTGAGAAGCTAATTAACATATATTTCAGGTTGTAACCATACCAGCTACGTTTATTTTTATGCTGTGTCGTCTTGGTGACAATCATGTATTATATTATATACTGTACAAATACAATTGGATTGATTTGATTTAGCTACATTTCGCTGGGGTGTTTTTTGCGGTACTACACTTCTCATAAGACAGGGGATCGTCTTATAATAAGCTGTTAGGTGAGGAGTGTTACGTTCTGTTAATAGGCTTAGCCTTTGTTAATTTCGCCATCTTCAGTGTCTCTCATATCAGACTCGTTGTTGTTTTGTCATTTCGAGAAAAGTAATATAAGGTGTTATACCTTATACCTCCTAGCACCGGCTTAAACTTGACATTATACCTTTATAATGGTACAACCTCTTATGAATTAAACTCTGTGTTCTTATCTCTGGATCTTTACTTGCTTCTAAGAATTCCACTTCTGACCTCATGTAATGTTGCGATCTTACACTATGTTACTATATACTGGGTTAAATACTTTAAAGGGTGGCAGTTATGTTGAAGTCCCACAGTGTTCAACAAGTATGCTGGAATCCTGTCTTAGTGTGCATGCAAATAACACTCTTGAGGTCGGTGATGCACGTATAGCCGGTTAGAATGACTGATGATCAAAATGATATCATAACTTCTGAGTCATAAAAATCATTCAATGCTTTTAACTGGGATAAATAAACCATCCTGCTGGAATAGTTTACCTAATTTGCGAAAACGATTTTCATAAATCTGTAAACTATATTCACGAATACCAAACACGCCGGGTATATAAGAGCATAGTGTACGGTAGGCGTCGATAACTCATTCACATGAAAATATACACGTTTTTATACTAAAATATTACTTAATATATTTAGAATTACTGAACGTTACTTCAAAACAATATTTCTCTTGTGAACGAAAGCATCCCAGTAATGTTATATATTAGAAAACTCAGGTATATTTTGTATTCTAATGAATAATACTTTTGCTAAGTAGTAAAAACATCAGCATAGATTTAATTCAAGAGTGTTAATAACGTGCTGTCTTTACACTGGTATAAATTTAACGAGTATATAGCATGTATAATTTCAACAGACACATTGGTCTATTTTAAGACGGATATATGACTATGTCAAGCTGTAGATTCAATTGCCTGTGTCAATTTCAATTCTTGAACGAACACTTTAACTCATTCATTACTCCATGTAAAAGTAGACGCAAAAAAGAGAATGTGTATGAGGCCATGATGTCCGCACCGGCCATGGTGTCCGCGGATACTATGACCTAGGCGTAGGAGGCCATGGTGTCCACAAGGTCATTGCATCCGCAGGGGGCGTCTCAACGTTATGTGGTCGAGTGTAAGGTGGTGTTATAACAAATTGGGTGGAGAAATAATGACTGAACGAGTAAATTGAATTGAATTGAATCTTGTTTAATAGCTCATCAATACATTATAGGTTATTTAGAGCCACCCAGAGAAAGTTGAAGGCGTATTATAAATTACTGAGTGGGGGAAATTGAATTGAACTGGATAGTGTTCAACGACTCATAAACACATTATAGATTATTTAGAGCTGCCCCTCAGGAAGCTGAAGGTGTATTATTACTTACTGAGTGCGGGGCGGGGGGAATAAATTAAATTGAATATTGTTTAACATCTCATTAACACATTATAGGTGAGTGTGGGGGGAGGGGATTGGGGGAATTAAATTGAATCTTGTTCAACGGCTCATCAACACATTACAGGTTATTTAGAGCCGCCCCAAAGAAAGTGGAAGGTGTATTATAACTTACGGGGTCGTGAAATAATGATTAAATCAAGAGAACTGATTGAGATGGGGTAAATTGAATTGAATATTTCGTTTAAAGGCTCATCAACACGTTACATGCTATTTAGAGCTATCTCAGAGAAAGGGAAATGTTGTATTATAACGTATAGAGTGGTGAAATATTGACTAAATAAATAAATTGAATTGAATTGAATCTTAATTGTTTAACGGCTCATCAACACATTATATGTTATTTAGAACCGCCCAGAGAAAGTGGAAGGTGATATTATAACTTAGTGAGTGTCGAAATAATGATAAGGAAATTTAATTGAACTGAATCTTGTTTAACGGTTCATCAACACATACTATGTTATTTAGAGCCGCCCCACAGAGAATGGAAAGTGGTAATATAACTTACTGAGTGGGGGAAATTTTATTGAATTGAATATTGTACTTATTGAGTGGGGGAAATTGAATTGAATTGAATATTGTTTAACGGCTCTTCAACAAATTACAGGTTATTTAGAGCCCCAGACCATAACATTCAATTGATGTCAAAACACCAGAGAGAGTGGAAAGTGGTATTATAACGTATTGAGTGGTGGGATGACTAAATAACGAAATTGAATTAACTGAATTTTGTTTAACCGCTCATCAACACATTATAGGTTATTTAGAGCCACCCCAGAGAGAGAGTGAAAATACACTATTAAGTGTATAACGCAAGGAAAAAATCAAGAATCTCTCATCCTTACGTCTTGACAGTGTATTGTCAGCTAAAACCGTTCATTACCCACACCCGACTAAACTAATGTGCCAGTGTGCATAACTAAAACATTCATTTGTTCAGATTTTGTTCGAAGTCATTTCCATTAAGGGTAAACCTTTTTCATTATTAAATAATGAGCTTTCGAATGTAACATTCTCACGAGAGTCTTGCTTTTAAATAAGTTGGTGGAGCACAATTGCCGTTGTCCCTTTAATCCTTGATTCATTTGCCGCAATATCTACGACATTTATTGTAATACGGCTCGGGGTATGATTTCGTTTATAAATATGCATATGCGCGTGTATATTTCGTTTATATACATGCATGTGAGCGTGTATGAGAGTACCACGGTCAGGTGCGTGATATATGGTTATTACCCTGCTGTGTCGATAATTACTGTTACGCAATTTACTGTGGTATCCCATTAGGCCGTTAATGACTATTACGTAATGAAACTGATAAGAGCCAACATATTTGCATATTGAAATTCATGCCTCACACAATTTTATTTGGCCGGATTTAGAGTCCTTTTGTAAGGAAAACAGGTTTGTATCTAAATTGCTTTTAGAATTATTCTAATTATATGATTTTACGTTATGATTTTAATTGAATTTATTGTCAGCTAAAAGTGTTCATTACCCCACCGGACTAAACTAGTGTGCCAATGTGTATAATTAAAACATTTGTTTATTAAGATTTTGGTCGAAGTTATTTCCATTAAGCGTAAACCCTTTTTATTAATATTTTTTTATGTGATTTCGGATGTAACTTCTCATGAGAGTCGTGCTTTTAGATAAGTTTGTGTGCTAATATAGCACAATGGCCGTTGTCCCTTTAGTCCTTAATTCAATCGCCGTATGACATTACTTGTAATACATTGCTACATCTATTATGTAGCAATTATGGTATCGCCATTAGACCGTTTAATGGTACTATCAAGAGTCAAAACATTTGCCTATTGGCTTGCATACAGCCGCATATAAGGTTATTGTGTAAAGAGAAGAAAATAGGTCTGTATCAACATTGCATTTATACGTATTATATGTAATTGTGTGAACTATTTTAACGTGCCTACTTATTATATATATTTGTATGGAGTCGGATTGTTTCATATTTTAATGCAAAATATATACTGTCTTATAAAAGCCTATTAGTGTTTAAACCATGGATTGATATTTTACTGATGATCAAGACTATATTGTATTACCGTTTCAAGATATATTCATATTGGACTGTGATCTCAACCTAGGCTCAGAACCAAATAAAATAGATTCTGTCTTACCAAGATGTAAAGACAGCTTGTTCCCAATTAACCACTTACTGACTGTTTCAAGTTCCAAGGTCAGTAAAGATTCGATTTGACACTTATTTTTACCTGCAACTAGTATACAGGAATCACCAGCATAAAGAAGTAACTTATGTTTTACCATAGCAGACATGCCATTAACATAAATTAAGAATAAAAGTCGCCCCAGGATAGACCCCTGAGGAACATCACATGTAATATTGGCATGGGAAGAAAAAGTACCAGAAACATCCACCAACTGTTGTCTGTCAGACAAGAATGACCTGAACCATCTAACGAAATTACTACTAAGTCCTAGCGCTTCCATTTTCATCAAAATATTATCATGATAAACGATGTCAAAACCTTCTGCAGATCCAGTAGAACCATCCCTACGAAATTGCCTTGATCCATTTGAAACCTAATAAAGTCTGACAAGTGGGTTAGACAAGAATCTGTAGAAAAACACGTCTGAAACCAGCTTGAAATTTATATAATAATTGCTTGTCAATGAGGTAACCTTCAACTTGACCATATATAACCCTCCTGTCAACGACCTTGGATACAATACTAACAATAGACACTGGGCGATAGTTACCAACCTCAGTTTTGTCACTTTTCTTCAAAAAAGGAGCAACCCGAACAAGCTTTAAATCATCCGGTACTACGCCCTGTATAACAGATAAATTGATAACATGAGTAAGTGGACAGGCTATTATGAAGGCATTGTCCCTAAAAAACGTGATGGAATGCCACCTAAACCAGTAGATTTATTTAAACCGAGTTTATTCAAATGTTTTAAAACTTTGTTTTCTGAAACATTGGAAAATAGTAACTATTAGGTATTACACCTTTATCAGCATAAAAACCTGTTACAAACGTCTTCCCGTATCTGTTAATACACTTTAGAAGATTTCCTACAAGTTTAGAAGCAACAGTTGTATAAAATGAATTAAATTGTTAAGCTACATTCGAATTGTCAAAGACACAAAGTACACCCTATTTTCTCAAAACACCTGTCACCATCTATTTTAAGGCCAATATAACTTAAAGAAGTCTTCCCATTCTTAGAGGGGAGACCTAGTTTCTTTAACGACTTCCACAATGATTTAGAATCGTGTTTATTTTCGTTACGTTTATCCACAAAATAGTTCTTTTCAGCTGTATATATATAAGAGCCTGTGTTTTGTTTCTTAGTTCCTTATAAAGATTAAAATTTTCATTAGATTTATCATTTTTAAAAACATGAAAAGCCTTGTCTATTGCTCTAAACCTTTGTAAAATACCTGTGGTGATCCATGGTTAAGTGCGTTGTTTAATTCGAACTTCTTTGACAGGAGAGCATGTCTTAGATTAGTCTGAAGAATGGTTGGCGAATTCCAGGCGGGAGATCTTTTTTTAACGAGTCTAACGGATTATGTTTATTATGGCAATATGCCTGTATGATCATGAATATTTACTCTTGATTGGTCGTGTCAAACTTACCATGCACGTGCTGCGCATGATATTATTTTAGAAAAAATATGGCGCTTCGGCTAAACGGATTATTGAAACGCGGAATTCATGTACTCTTTATACCAAAACAAATATTATACATTACAATTATACAATATCGAAAATTACGACTAATCTTTTTTTCCATCAGTATATATAATTAAAGAGTTTTCATATACTTTCCATACATACGCCAATTAAATGGTTTTGTAAAAAAGACAGTCGTTATCGTAAACAATGTCGACCGAGATAAAAGACAAAACGTAGAAAAAACATTCTCTTTATAATTATACTTTCAATTATTTCGAAGACACATCATGGAAACTATTACCGGAAATGATTAAGAGCACATCCATTACGTGGTCCCGCCTTAATTCCAATCCATTTTCCTTACTCATTAAGCTATAATACACATTCAACTTTCTCTGGGGCGGCTCTAAATAACCTATAATGTGTTGATGAGCCATTGAACAATATTCAATTCAATTCAATACCCCCACCCACCCCATTCAGTAAGTTATAATACACCTTCAACTTTCACTGGGGCGGCTCTAAATTACCTAAAATGTATTGACGAGCCGTTAAATAAGATTCACCTCAGTCACTCGATCATTTAACGTTGAGACGCCCCCTGCGGACACCATGGCCTTGCGGATATCATGGCCTTCTCCGCCTAGGCTATTATTTGACCAGTGCAAAAATGCCACCGGGGGTTTAAATCGGATTCTAGTTTGTATCAAAACTCACTCTTACTTAGCTATTGTCATCAAAATAAAAATGGGACAGTGTAAATAAATTCCTTCTAGAAAATATCCCCCAACAAATTAAGCAGCAATAAAATGCAATATCAATATAACACAAAGATGATCAAGTATATATGAATATAATAAACAAAAGCCTAGAAAGACACACAGAAAGTACTCATTGCCAAGATAGAAGCGAGAGCAACAAGAGAATAAACCATTAAATGAAAAGGCATGGCAAGAAAAGATTGGAGACAACAAACGTTACCTTCCTCTCAGGACGTATGTAAACATCACACATGTCCAAGGTCTGGCCGATCATCGCACAAGCAATGAGAACAGTATAGTGGCGAACAGCAAATGGATCAACGACTAAACATATAGTGCATTGCAAACTGATAGGATCATAACCTCTTTTGATAAGCTTTTAAACAAATTTAATAAAGAATAAATTATATGAAAATAAGCATGACCAATTATTTTACAAAATGTGTAAACCACCTTTCCACAGAAGTCAGGTTTTCATAGTCCTCGTCGTATAAGAGTTCAAAAACTACTTTTGTTTTTTATCCCTGTCTAAGTAAGGGTAGTTGACTATATCGAAAATAAAATTATCTCTCTTGTCATAACGTTTTAGTTACTAACTCTCCATTTTAAATTGAAAGATTCAAATCAAAAAGCAAGCGACAGTATGTATCAGAACTATTAACGTAGTTATGATGTTTAAGTTCGTTAATGTATTTTTTATTTACCCTAATAGAAAGAAAAGGATTGTCAATGTTTAATACATCATTCATATAAAGAGAGATGTCATTAAAAGAGTATGAGAGTGGACCTATGGAAACGGCCGAACACGACATATATGAAATATTGCAGTCTCGGTTTTAGACTGTTTATGAACGGTTGTGAAATATGCTAGCTTCCGCTCACGCCCTCTAGCCCTGGGTTGAGCAGAACTCAATATTCATACAACCGCCTTGGAATATTTTTGTCAGGTATGGAACTGCCGTCTTCTTCGATAACATTGAGTATCTGGTGATAGACTCAACGAGACGTATCTTTAACAGCAATGCAAACATAATTCTGCGACAAGGGATGCACAGTTAGTACGTATAGGAAAACCAACACATTGTCTATCAACGGCAGTTCCATACCTGACAAAAATATTCCAAGGCGGTAGCCCTATTGTCAAGCCTTTGTGTTTATGATGTTGTTTGCATTTAATATTACTTTTACCTTCTTGTTTGTCTGTTTGTGTGTTTGTTTGTTTGCGTGTTTGTTTCTATGTTTTGTGGTTGACTGTCCTCCTTGAATGCTACTTTCCCTGTCCGATTTTTTTACATTTCTTTATAGGTATATACATGATTCTTAAATTTCTCGAACTTTTATTTGAATATACTTTTTCTTGTTTAACTATTATTACAGGACAAAATGTAAATGAATAAGTGTTTTATCAAACATCTTTATATTTTGTTTTGTTTTAGTTAAGTTTGAAATATAGATAAAGTATAAAACTAATAGATACTGTTTGCGGATGACCTGGAAACAACGAAAACAACAAAAAGAAAGACAAAAAAACATTCCACGCACCCTTGTACCGGCCTAATCAGCCACACAAATCGGATTGGAAGGATCGATGAACACTATGTACTAGTAAGTAGTACTTGAACACTTTTGCTTGCATTCAGGGTGACTTTCACAGCCGCCAAACAGTACTAAACGAACGTTAATGTAAATGTCAACTAAATCTAAAACTGAATCGGGGGTCTCCTTGAAGCAATTAGTATTCTCGTACATCTATAGAGACAGGTAGTGCTACTAATGCCGATTTGCCTCGTCAGACATTGTTGCTCTGAAATGAAAAGTAACACTTATTAAGTAAAGCAACAAAATAAGTTAGACAACCATAGAGGGAATGGACATTAACTCCATTTAGTACATTCTTAACGAACTAAGATTGCGTTTCGGAGGTGAGAAAAAAAACATTTGAAAGCAGTCTGGACATCACAACCAATAAATCAATATTGTTTGAAACTGAACTTTGCAAATATTTCAAAATTAATTCAAAAGAAACTCTGTTGCATTGTCTTATGAATGTATGTCAGCCAAGAACATATTACATTTGTTTAATGATTTACTTGAAAAATGCATATTTTGATAGAATTAAAACCGGAGTCCATTATTCTTGGCACACCATGCTCGTCAGATATTGCTTATATTGTGTATCTATTTGTGCTCATCTATAAGAAGTATGTCTATTCTGGCAAACTGAGAAAATGCCTACCCAACTTTTGAGTATTTATGGTACACGTGAAATGAAACATTTCATTCACAATCCCGATCAAATCCGAGACTGCAATATTTCGTATTTATCGTGTTCGGCCGTTTCCAAAGGTCCACTCTCATACTCTTTTTTTATAGAGATATGGAACGGTTCTCAATATATATGTCCCTTACATAAATATAATACAATTAAAACAAGATGGAATGCATTTACAACTGGAAAGAAGTTAAACATTCCACATACTAATGAAGTCATAATTTACTATAGGAGCATGTAGACTATACTGCATCGTTACATGTACTGTATTTAAATGTTTGTACACTTCATATTCAAATAAAATGTTAAAACAAATCAATATGTATATCTGTTAAACAAGTAAAACAACGTACACATTTATCTAAGGCAGCGTTTAAAATAAAATATAGAATCTTACAGTCGTGTAAGTCACGGTCATCTTGTGTAATTGGATTGTTCAAGAACTAGAATAATTTTGTGTACACTCCTTTTCCTCGGTTATAAATTACTATGTAACACTCTAAAATCATTTAAAACGAAGCGGTAAATACTTCCGCTGACTAGGCAGCGTACATTATCTGACAAGCCCATACTCTTAGGCTAAGAGATTATTAACGTTGCAATCAGTACTGTTATTCATTCAGTCTTTGGAGTCCGATACTTATATTTAGTGATCGGTGGTACATTTTAATTTCTTTTGTTTTTTACTTAATTTTCGATTCGGTGGTTCCACTACTCCGGCCGATAAAAGGCTCTGGGTATTGTTTAACCACTCATAGGATATGTTGTCTGCTTTTTAATTTAGTCTTTTGGCTGTTACTTGTGATATGCAGGTTTCATAACCGCTGCTCCCAACTAAATTCCTTTTTGCTTATTTCGTTCTTCGGGGCATACAATTTCATTAGATCCTGGGACCATAAGCCGCTGGATATAGAAGATGAAATAAGATACAAATATTTCTATATCCACCGCCATATGCTTGCCATCTTCGGGATGGTTAGAAATGTGTACTGTTGATTTTTATGATTATTGAGTTCTGCTCCACCCGGGGATAGAGGGCGTGAGCGGTAGCTAGCATATTTCACTACCGCTCATGAACAGTCTCAATCAAACCGAGACTGAAATATTTCGTATGTGTCGTGCTCGGCCGTTTCCAAAGGTCCATTATCATACTCTTTTTTATAGCACAGTGGCGTTGCTTGTGCAGTGTGGCGGCAGTAAAACGTATCCCCGCGCTTGCAATCTATACTGTTATTCATTCGATACTGAGCCCGATACTTATATTTAGTGATCGGTGGTACATTTTCGATTTCTTTTGTTCTCTTACTTAATTTTCGATTCCGTGGTTCCACTACTCCGGCCGATAAAAGGCTCTGGGTATTGTTTAACCACTCATAGGATATGTTGTCTGCTTTTTAATTTAGTCTTTTTGCTGTTACTTGTGATACGCAGGCTTCGTACAGTTTCCATACGCCGCTGGATATTGGGGATGAAATAAAGATACAAATATTAATATATCCACCTTTGCTTGCCATCTTCGTGATGGTTAAAATTGATTTTTATGAATATTGAGTTCTGCTTAACCCGGGACTAGAGGTCGTGAGCGGTAGCTAACATATTTCACTACCACTAATGAACAGTCTCAATAAAACCGAGACTGCAATATTTCGTATGTGTCGTGCTCGGCCGTTTCCAAAGGTCCATTATCATACTCTTTATTAATAAAAAGGAACACATAACAGGGTCCATATTCAATATCTCAAGTGAAATTTCGTCAATATATTAAACACCTTCGATTGAAGGTGTGTTTTTAATATTTCTTATACGGTTATGGATAAATAAAACATACAGCTAAATATTTATCTTAAAACAGATGCTTTTGTAGTGTCAATAAGGATATTTAACTTAACTATCATTTCCCACTTAAAGTGCGTTATGAATACGGGCCCTGGAATAATAATTATTGCTAATTTAGGTGAAGAGAAACACTTGTAGAAAGTCATTTTTTGTTGCAAAGTGAGCTCTCTTCCAAGACCTTTGTATCTCAGAAATGCCATCAAATGTATTACTTTGCCCCTAGCAGGCCAGCATGTATTATGTGTATATTTATATTACAGTAATTACTTCTTCTTAAAATCTGAATGCGTGACATTGTCACAACCTGTCTAAATATCCTACTATGATCCGTGTCATCTATGGTGCAAGCTATTTCTAATGTTTACACTATCACAAAATGATGAGAATTCATAGCAGAAAATGAATACCATTTTCCTATAAGGTCTGCAACACTTGAAATTGGCTATTGTATCGGGCGCTTCTTTCAGCCACAGCTGTCCTAGACATATGGAAGAAAAAGCCCCATTTAATATAAAATTGGCTTTAAAATATGTGTTTCTCAACAAATCTTCAAAACTAAGGTGTTTTTTAATTGCCATTAAATATTCGAATTCAAATGATATATAACTGATGTAAGTTTTAAAATTGCTCATGTTGGTGCTGATGAAACAAGCACCTCTAACAAAACAGTAACAATTACAGACCGTATTTATATAATGCTATGCTTTTCCATTACATGCATGCCAGCATAAAAAAATAATATCATATATGAATGACATTTGCTCTCTATTACTATAAATCTCTATCAAAATTCAGAACATTATGGCTTCGGAATTTCTTATTTGATTATCTAGGTTTTAATTGTAATCATATTTCACCGGATGCATACTGCACTGTTCATCATGAACACGTGTTAATTAGGTCGTATACAGTTGAAAATATAAATATGGCTGGAATTAACTTCTTCTTTAACAATGTGTCATGCCATATAGTCTTTAAATACTAAAACATAAGGGTTGTTTATATAAACATGGGTGCAGATAAAGCATACACGTTCATTTCACGAGAAAGAATTACCGTACATTTAGTCAGACACAAATTCGATACAAGTATGAAGTATAGTGTGTTATCTTGAAATACAAACTTTGAATATACATTAAAGATATAAGATATAAGCTTTGTATGCACGATATAACCTCAACCACCATTTTAAGTTATTTAATTATTTTGTATTGTCAGTTGGCTGGCAGCTATACAAAAGAACAACATCACAGTTCACATTCAAGATGCAGTGCGTGCTATACAAACGAACACAATCACAGTTCACATTCATGTATGCAGTGCGTAGACTTTCTCATGAAAGCAGTATCTTTTCTTGCTGAAATTAACTCTATAACCAATTACACAAATTGTTCTTACTAAACAATATGTCAAGGTGTGATAGCTGTGTCGTATTCATAGTGCATGTTTGTAACATGTTAAGTGTCACGTATCGTGGTTTATTCTCATGTTGCTCTGCTTATTGAGTACTTGCTTTGTTGCCTTCTCAGCTTGTGTGTTTATTTCGCTCTTCGGGCATAGAATTTTGTTAGATACTGGGACCATACGCAGCTGGACATGGGGGTGTAATAAGTATAAAAGTCGCTATGTCCACCGCCATATGGATGCCATCTCCGGGATGGTTAAAGTTCTGTACTATATTGCGTTCTGCTCAAACCGGGGCTAAGGGGCGTGAGCGGTAGCATATATTTCACTACCGTCCATGAACAGTCTCAATCAAACAGAGACTGTAATATTTCGTGTGTTTCGTGCTCGGCCGTTTCCAAAGGTCCACTCTCATACTCTTTTATATTTATATATGCCTGATCATCGTTGTGTTATATTGCTTAATAATGCTGCATAGTTGGCTAGAGGATATAGCATGGCGGAGTATTTTTCATTTACACTGTATCGTTTCATTGAGATGACGATAGGGTAAAACTGAAGTTTGCTGCACCCTAGAACATAGTTTAAACACCAATTAGCCTGTTTGAAGATGGTAGCCCTATTTCAACGCGGTTATGTGTGTGATGTCATTTACATTTGCCTTTTTTTATTCCGTGATTGGTTTGTTTCCATACAAGTTTTTGATTGTCTTTGATCCTTGAATGCAGAACAACATGAGACTAAACCACGACACGTTACACGTAACATGTAACAAACATGCACTATGACACAACACAAATATTCACAACGTGAGATGTTGTTTAGTAAGAACAAATTGTGTAATTGGTTATAGATTTATTTTCAGCATGAAAAGATACTACTTTCTTGAGAAAGTCTACGCACTGCATACATGAATGTAAACTGTGATGTTGTTCGTTTGTATAGCTGTCAACCAATATTCAATATTCAATTAAAAGGGAGGTAATTTAGAATTATCCATGTTTCATTCTACTACAGATTGAAAATCTGAAAAAAATGGGTCGTACGTTTAGGGTTTTCTTTACATTATTTCCTACCAATTGTAAGAAGTTTATATCTCTAAGCGGGCGTCGGTTCATGTTATGTGTTTATCAGCACATATCATGTTTTCATAAAACATTGAAAAGGGAAGGTAACTCTCAAAATAAGAAACAATTTAATAAAAAAGTATATATTTTACAAACCACTGGTCAAAGCGAAATACTCATTACACAACTATTCTAGTAAAATATATTTTAAAATAAAAAAATAGTTAAGATACAATAATTAGGAATTTTGTCCAGTGTATATCAATATGTCTTCCATATGAAGTGGCCCAGCGACATACGTGAACTTCGATTATTGTTATGTGTTTATCAGCACATATCATGTTTTCATAAAACATTGAAAAGGGAACTCTCAAATATGAAACAAATTAATGAAAAAATAAATATTTTACAAACCATTGGTCACAGCGAAATACTTATCACACAACTATTATAGTAAAATCTATTTTAAAATAAAAAAATAGTTAAGATACAATAACAGGACTTTGATCCGACAATTTTGGTAGGGTTATGGATCTTTTTCGACTTCGATTTTCAATGCGATCCTCATCTGCATATGACAACATTGGTCTCAAAACTCATAGGTCAGTATTTGACATATTGCTTTAAAATTTGGCACACTTGTTTAGCATTATAGAAACATGAGCTCCAGGCAACACAGTTTTAAGTCGATATTTTAGTACAGTTATTTGCCTTTATTGATTTCGATTGTGTATGCGTCAATTGCAATTGTACCCTAAACTATGCATTCGGGGTGTTACTGATTTCTTGTAAACTGTGTTCACTTACTCAGTATTGTGTACAGTTGTCCACTTGTTTACTGTTTAGATATCCAAAATATTATCTGAGTTATGGGCCTTCTTCGACTTGCTGTGTGTTTGTGCTGGACTATTGTCCTTGAATGCTGCTTTTCCTGTTCGATTTTTATATCTATATTTGCTTAAATATGACAACATTTGACTCCCGAACTCCTCCTACATGTGTTTACGGATTGCTTCTTTACGTAGGGCAGTTGTTCAAAAGTATTTGCTGTTGTGCACCTGTCACATGTTTATCGGCGTTATTGGCCTTTTGACTTAGTAGTGTACATCCATTGCAACACTTGTCGCCTAAACTCCTCTTGCAGTTGTTAAAGGATTGCCTTGACACTATGTACACTTCGTTAGCGCTATGTCAAGTTGTGCACATTGCAAAGGATTTCCTATCCGTGAACTTTTATCAGAGCTTTGGGTCTTTGTCTTCCAATGAATACACTTTCCGCATGAACTCACCCTTCATCCTTCATCCTTTTACCGATTGCGTCCGAACTTGGCACAGCTCTTTATATACGGTTTTGCACCTGACTACATTAGTTTGTTCCATCTATATTCAGGGAGTAAGTATACAGGGAGGAGAAACGGGTTCATAAACGCTCAAGTTTATTTATTTATGTTGTCGCGCTAGAACGCCACCATTTACTATTTTATCGATACAGGTAAATCGATCGCAAGCGCGTTACATTTGAAAAGTTTCAGCCAACATCTCAAATTAGGCAGTTTTTACAGCCTCTTTTTTACGGCATTCTGTTATAATCAACATCACGAAATTACCTTCTTGACAAAGATAAATATGTCTACAATTCACTTTTTGTTATTATTAATGCCTAATATAACCCATACTTCGTATCTCGTTTGCAATAGCTCCACATCATTTTTAATTTGAAAAAAAAAAAATTCAGCTGATATCGGAAAAGGCAAATTTTCATCACCTCTTTTTAGGCTTTGTCTTATAATCACCACAATGCAATTACCTTCTTGACAACGATAAATATGTCTACTATTCACTGTTTGTTATTATTAATGCCTAAATAACCCGTAGTCTCGTATCTCGTTTGCAATAGCTATACACTGTCACCATTTTTTATTTGGCGCAGAGTGGCGCCATCTTTGTTACACGGAACCGTCTGGTAAAATGTGCTTTTATACATGCAAACAAATACACGCTCTGTATCAGAGGACATAATGTGAATAGAAATAGTTTACATTTCTCACCTTTATTGAGTTTGTAAGTGTAATCATTTATAAGATTTGCTGTTTTTCAGACACGCGCGAAACAACCGGCAGTAGTCAGTTTCACGCAGTAGTGAAACACACGCGCGACAACATAATACGGCAAAACGATCCGTTTCTCCTCCCTGTATATTTACTCCCTGCTATATTTTAGCAGAGCAATGTGTTTACTTCGACTTGCATTAGGTATACGTCCACTGCAACCTTTATAAGCTGAATTTCTCTTACAGACTGCTACGGATTTCTTCCGCAATTGGCGCATGTTTTGGCATTATGTTTAGATGTGCACCGAGTAACAGAGTGGAAGGCCTGTTTTGACTTAAGAGTTGTAGTCGTCCGTGTCAACTCTCGTTACCTATTGCCTTGTTTCATCCTATCAAGTACCTAATGAAAGTAGGAATCGGGGGGAGACATCTGTTTTTGTTGGAAAAAAACACACTCTAGCTTGTTTATTACGTTCACGTCTGTACTTAAACTGTCAAATGTTCAACTTCCACTATTTGATATCTTTACGCCAGAAAACGGTGTGATGTGGTTTTCCCTGGCGTCAACCAATAGCTGTGTTAAAAGATGGAAGTGCGAATAAAACGTGTTAAAGATTTTAATTTATCCGCAAAACATTGAACACAGACACCAATAAAAGAAATGTCAACACAGGTTTAAGTAAGATCTAATTGTGCGGTTAATGAATCCGGAAATACAATATTACCAGTATAAAACCATATGGTGTGATGCGTGGCAATCATCAAAAGTAAATTCAAGTGATATATCTTCAAATTAAATTTTTGACAAGCTTGTAAACTTCCATGAGGTACATTCATTCAATAAACCTGATTTCCAATTCAAACTAGCTGTTATATTTTTGAAAACACGAAAACACGTTTCATTATCTTTGATGAGGTAAAGCCATTATCATTTTCTTGATTCTTTGAAACTTGAATCAACAACTAAACGTTTTATAGACTGAAGTGCTGCGAGTGCAAAACAAGCAACATACTGAGGTTAATATAGCCTTCTAAGTGAATCCAGTGGTGTTACAAATACGAGAAGACGCAATTATCTAATAGTCTGGGGTTTCGTGAAGAAAGCGATGTCCTTTCCCTAGAGAAATTACAGAGACTTGTCATTACGTGGTCCCGCCTTAATTCCATTAGGCGATGGGAACGCTTATATTAGCAGGAATTTATAACGGATATTTCGACAATAAAACACGTTAAAAAACATTGTTACTGAAAAAATGCGAAAACCTGTTTAAAAGTACCTATACAATGTTTTAATTTTATTTCATACCCCAGAAAAACCCGTTTTCGCTTCTTGGAGAAAGGGGTGGATGGGGCATTGAAGTTAATACTCGGACCAAGTAACGTAAGCAACTATGATCGAGACATAAATCTGTGTGATTATTTATGTACACATTGAATGTCCAATGACATTATTTTGCATTGTATTCGTTAGCACAATTCGAGTAATTTCAACCAAAAGGAGGCACGAGGCTATTTCCCCAGAAAAATTGCAAAGGCGTGTAACTAGCAGTGGTTGAGATAAAAATCAGTGTGATTATTATGAGCAAATTACATGTCCTGTCAGACTGATTTGCAAAAATTCTGCTGTTCATATTGAAGTCTGATTCTCTGACCCACGATGCTCGCTTCGTCTACGCATAAATGATCGATCAAGGACCAGTCTTTACTGGGATATGTTTATTTCGGCATACTGTTTTATTTGCGCTATAACATATAAAGCAAATGTTGATTCAGTCCATTACAACGTTCTGAACAATTGTTGTTGAAGCTGCGAATTAAAGCGAACGCAAAAGGCAGTCCAGTCAATGTTTTGCTTCCGATGAAATAAAGACAGGTGAGCGCAATAAAGACGTTAATATGTTAATAATAGCATTTGGTAATCATGATAATATAGCATTCCTTTTACTACTATCAATTTGGCTGTAAAGTGCAGGGTGGAGAAAATATCAAAAAGTCGTGGTGATTATTTCTATATTACATCAGAATTGAGATTTAATATATAAAGAATGCAAAGATTCACCGCGGCATTGTGCTGTTTTCTTCAACCTGCACTTTATAGCCAAATTGATAGTAGTAAAACGAATATTTCCAAATGCCAGTGTTACAAACATATTCAGGATTGTGTCTGGAGTAATTGTATTCCAAGCAGATAGGCAATATTTAACTCTCTTTTTGTTACCGTCTCTCGACCTTTTCGTTTGGCGATTTCCAAATGTCTACTTTCATTCTTTTTTTTATTATTACTCTATTATACGATATAAGTCAAATGCGGAGCTTCGAAACTATTGATCAACTTGTACAACACTTTATTATGATGAGAATAAAGCAGTACAGGAAAAGCGCTCCAGATAAAGGCAAATGAAAATAGATAGTTCATGATCATAAAAATCATGACATCAGAAAGGAAAGCAAAACTAGAACCTGGTTTAACCCCAAGCGGCCTTTTTGCCAAGGCAGTAGCCCTATTGTCAACCCTTTTGTGTTTGTGATGTCTTATTTGACTTTTTATTCATTTTTAAATTTGTTCTTTGTTTCTATTTGTGTTTGTGGTTGACTGTCGTCCTTAAATGCTGCTTTTCCTGTTCGATTTGTATAACTATATTTCTGAAGTTAGGACGATAATCAGGAAAAATCTTCTTTTTTTTAATAAAGGTAATTAAAAAATGACAATTTGACTAATAAAGAATAAACTAGTTCAACGATCTTTAGCGGTCGGTCGGGACACAAAAACGCATGATTTTTTTATGTTTTGCCTTAACAATTTAATAACATGGGGGACATCTCGGGATGAAACAACATGAGTATTTTTAAATGCATATTTTAAGGGAACAATAAAACATTTTTTTGAACGAGATGATATGTTCAATCACACGTTAATGGTCTTTTCACTTATTATCGTCCCATTAGTTTACAAATTGTTCTTGTCTTTAACGACCTGGGTAATATATTTTTTGAAACATTACCTTTTCCTGTATGTAATAGATAGAGAATGGTCTCATCGAGTTGGTTGATTTAAACATCGGGATGGGCGTAGCATTAGTGATAAGTTCTCGGATCAGTTTTTATTTCGCCCATTGTTTTCTCATTTGGTGCAACATGTTTTGTTAGAGACTGGGACCAAATGTTGTGAAAATACCGCATTGAAGTTTGTTTTTTTGTATTTATCGTGTTCGACGATTTCGAAATGTCTCCTTTCATACTTTTTTTTATTATTCACTATTGTACGACATAAGTCAAATGCCGAGCTTCGAAACCTATTGATTACATGTACAACACTATGGTATGAGAGCTGATAGTGATTGTAAACGATCAGAATGAAGCAGTACATGTAAAGCGCCACAGATAAAGACACATGAAAATAGATAGTTCATGAACATACAAATCATGACATCAGAAAGGAAAACAAAACTAGCGAGGGTCATTTAGGAAAACAAACAACAGCAACTGCAGATTCAACGGAACTGTTTGATTAGGGAAAGAAACTACTAAACATCTCTGCATAAATAGTAAATAGGGGAACCAGCTAAAAAGTCGTCAAATATCCAGAAGAACAAATGACAATTTCAAGATGATGATTACGTATATGTTGCAACTATTGATTTCCCGAAAGCATTTTGTTTTAACACGGCTGATGCTAGTTGGGAAAACAAGCAAGTCGAGACAATTAATATCGAGGTAAACATACCTACGTTACAAGTTTATCAAAATATACTGAGCAAAATAAATTCAGCTCATACAATGCATGTCATACAATGCATAGACGAGATACAAAGCCGTGTATGTTCAATGATAAAGTGACATAGATATGACCAATACTACTGCAGTAAAGCCATTTGTAAACAAAGTCGATGATAAAAATAAAGCCAACGTGATGGGAACATACTTTTATAAGTTATCAAAGATTGTTCTTATTTCAATGAAAAAGGAGGTAATTTTAAAATTACGAAATTGAAATGTTTTGCTTGAGAATAGCAATCATTTGTGAACACATTTCAACTTGTTTTGTTCAGTATATATTTCATATATAACACAACTGATAAAGCTATGGGCGGTAATTTGCATTGCTTGTTTCGCAAATCCAGCTACATAGTGCTTGGAGTTCATACTTATACGGTTTGTGGGGCAGTGCGGACCTGCTGTGTGGTGCAGTGCGGACCTACTGTGTGGTACAGTGCGGACCTACTGTGTGGTGCAGTGCGACCCTACTGGCGGACCTACCGTGTCACTGCGTCTGATTGCCGTGATTTCTATAGGACTATTTTCTCATTTTTTCTAGTACGGAAAGACAGTAGTGGATAAAGATTCATGAACGGGACGTTGAATTTGGTATTACATAAGTTGCTATCTCTTGGATAAATACTAATATGTACTTATAAAACTGGTGTTAATGTCTACGTCACGTTTACCCCGCATGCGCAGACAATTTTAGAGACATTTTGAGGACGCCATTTTTATTGCAGCAGAGTTGAATATCGTTGGCATTTCCATAGCGGATATTAAACTAAATGCTTAGAGCTGGAGAGCAACGGTTGTCCAAAAGTTCGCGACGAAAGGTAGGTACGTGTATATGTTGTGAGTTATGAGATGATGTATTGGTTAAATGTATTTTTGTCTCAAGCGCTATCGAGAGCTCTCGACTCCTGTGCTGTGGTCAGTGATCGGCTGACTGTTATTCGCGATGTAATTGAAAATGCAGGATGTGTGTGTACATTTTCGAAAATCTCGTTATACTTGTACGGTTTAGGGGAATGTTTGATGTGGTTGGGGTGTGTTTGAAGGATTATTGTACCAATGTGATGTAAAACTTGTGATCTAGGTCAACTGATGTTGTTGTTTTTTGTGCGAGTACGTATGCCCGTTAGGCGATTTTGTCAATTTAGGAAGCCGGCATTGTTTTTGGCGTGTTTGAGGAAGTATTCACGGCTGTTTGAGTTTAGGTGAAAGGTAAGTAGATGTGATATTCTGTTATTGTGACGGTTTTAAATTTAGTAATGCGAAGAAAGGTTGGGGCGCCTGTGAAGATTGTTTGTTTTGTTAGTTGTATGCGAGTGCGCATGCGTCGAGTAAGTAGGGTTTGATCTGTCACTCATGTTTGTTGTGGAAGATCTGTCACTCACGTTTGTTTTGGAAGCCATCTTGAAAGCTGCAGTGCTTTCGTGTGGTTGTATTCGAGGAAGTGTTAAAGAAGATTTCACTTGATTGCCATTGTAAGTACATGTGGATTTGGTAAGGAAAATATATATGCATTTGAGAAATGGCTGTGAAATATTTAAGCTTGCTAAGTGCATAACATTTTCGACGGGAGGGTTGTGCTAATACTCCTATGCCTTGCTAAGTATGAGATTTATGTGGCATTGACAGTGAGATTGTGCATTGGCGAATAGGAAGGACAGGGTAACACATATTGTATTCAAGTAATGTGTTTTGCACATCCAGTGTACAAATAGATTGACAGCTTCTGCCTTGGGGATAATCGTATCTGCAGGCCTGTGCCTTTTTTGGTAGGTTTGGCGGACGTTATTGGGGAAAATTGGCGCAGGTCATACATCGTCACAGAGAATATGATGTGCATGTGGCACATAAGGTGCGATGCGCATGTTGAGAAGACATTTCATGACTGTTTGTCAAAGAAATATACCTCGGGCTTCCCTGAGGTATTGATTGTTATCAACAAGCGTTTGCCGTTAGTAAACAAGTTATGACCTGGCTTTGTGTAATTGCCTGAAGGTATGAGGTGTGTTGATGCAGTAAAGGGGGTCACGTGCTACTGAATACACACATCTTTTGTTATGTCTGGCAGAGTATATGCTAAGTGTCAAGTAAGCAGAAGGTGATTGGGGAGTTAGTAATGAAAGTTTGGTTTATTGTTGAATTGGCTCATGAGTAAAGGAGAGCGGTATAGTGATTGATGTTTGTAAAGCATGGGGAGAATGACGGGTTTTAATTAAAAATTCATTTCAATGTCTATCATGTATTAGTAAAATGAGTATATGTGACCTGTGTTATTTGAAGTATTCGGATATAACAGGTACGTATTTTGTCGTATGCACTGCAATAGCAGCAATTGGACAGGGAACTAGAATTTGCCGTTATGCACTTCTTGTGTGTCAGACTGGAAAAATAACCCAAAGCTGAGAATGTTGGGCTGCTGTTAATGTCTATAAATGGGAGATAATTATATCAAATTTTCTCTCCTTTCAGCAGGCCTCGTAATAGTCCTTGCAGTGGTGGTGAAGCCTGTCGATTGTGTTAAAGGAAGAGGTTCCCTCCAGCGAGAAGTTGTTTACACCGTGCCACGTGACTTCGGTATGTTGCAAGTGGTTCAATTTTGTTGCTTATATATATAAATTTCATGTGTTGATGTTGATTGCCTCTTTGTGTGCCAGGGACAGAAATTAGCAGTTGGCGGTTGCGAGTAAAAAATGGTCTGGGCGGGCAAAATGTGAATTCCATGCAGCCATGTGATAATCAAAAATATGCAATAAAAGGAAATGCAAATGGGTAATCATTGGACACAAGCATTACATTTTGAGGCCTTTATTGGATAGGTTTTGCTTGTGTGCTGTAAACTATGTGCTAATGGCCGAATGGTAAAAGGAAACCCTTAACAAAATAACAACAAAGAAAGTATATTAATGTATTTGTCTGATTTCGCAAAATAAAAAGAGTTGCGACTATTGACTGCATTTAAACGTTTAATGCACTATGTAAGAACAATTGCGTAATGTTCTGTTCCCTAGTAAAATGTTTCTCGGACGATTGGTTAATGGAGTTCCCACGTTTGGATTCCAATTTCTCATGTCGAAAAGAGCGGCAAATTAACAAGCCCATTGGGCTTGTGTTATTGGATATTGGGCAAGCCTGACAGGCATTTTAGCATAGCTGGGATTGTGCTAATTTCTGCCACTGCTTTGCACTTTGACTGTTAATTTAAACTTAGATATCCATGAGTACAAGTAACATACGCTGGGTGTTCCTGGATATTGGGCAAAGCTGGCAGACATTTCACCAGTCTCGAGATTGTGCTAATTTCGACGGCTGCTTTGCGCTTCAAATGTTAATTCAAACTTACATGTCCATGAGTACAAGTAACATTTGCTGGTATGTAATCAAGTTTTCAACAGAGAAGGCAGTGTTTATTTTACACATGATCATAAATTCATGTTAAAATTCGAAGGGGATATCATTTGGTTTGACTTCTGGTTCTTCGGTATTTTAAAAAGCGGTGGTTTTAGAAATCACCAATAACAAAACTGTGAAAGATGTTGATAGAAAACGTGTCGCGCATTAATTATAAAAGTGTATGTCAATATGACATATTTCTTCCAAAAGAAGACATTGATTTACACATATCTAATATGTTTTACTGATTTAATACAAGAATTAAGATATCTCAGTTGCCATCATTTATAAAACAAGTCAGTAACATTACAATTTATAAGTAATACATAACTTGCACTTAGTAGCCTTAATTTTTGTGTGGCAGCGTACATGTTACACAAACGGATAGTGAGTCAGTGTCGTGCAAGTGTTAACAAACTTTGCGTTGTTGAATGCAAGATTTATTTGTTTGATTTTGTATCTGTCCTGAAATAAACAGTTGCATTGATTAAAAATACCTTTAGCAGCTCTAAAGGTCTGACAAAGTTTGCTTTCACTCACTGGGAACATTTAGTTAGTATACGTATATGTAAATATTCTTTACAGTAGCCCATTGTCATAACGGGTCAATATTACTATGTTTTTTGTTTTTCAGCAGTCCGGCTTGCACGTGTGTTAAAGGTCGGTAAAAATTGGTCA
Organism: Cyrtodaria siliqua; assembly: GCA_037043455.1. Classification (NCBI taxonomy): domain Eukaryota; kingdom Metazoa; phylum Mollusca; class Bivalvia; order Adapedonta; family Hiatellidae; genus Cyrtodaria; species Cyrtodaria siliqua. The sequence goes on from JAWPHD010003948.1 coordinate 151,015, forward strand.
TATGAAGTCGTTCTCTCCAGCGTAGTCTGCGTCAGCAGTGGAATTTCTGGCCTCTGCCTTCGGTATGTTTGAAGTTGTTTGGTGTTGATGGTTATATTGGTAGATATACGTTTTGCATTGTTTTACTGTAACTTTGTGCATTTATGAGGCCCTTCGGTAATAAGAGCAATAAGTTTGCTCAATGTACATACTTGGAAGCAATTAGTGCGTCACGTTAGAGGTGAAACTGCTACACATATGGACCACTTGATCAAGTGGTACTTTGCTTTGTGCACTTCATGTGGTTACAATGTTTGCATTTATACATAGCCCTCCATCAAACTCGCAGTACATTCTGATTATCACAATGTTGTCATGGCCTTACCATCATGTACAGGGCCTTACTATATCTATCCCCATGCTTGACATACTCATCATGGCGACATCACCTTCATCATACCCAAATGTACAGGTGCGGCACACTCTGAAGGTGACGATATGGGTAAAAATATTACTTGATATTTGGTAGAAACAACGTTGGCTACATACTAGGCATTTCCTTAGTTTTGTTCATGAGATGTACAGCACATACTCATCATGACTACATCATAGTAAAATATAACGTCCGCTTAAGGTCGTGTGCACAAATGAATTTGCATAGGACATTCCAGGGGTTGTGTGTTTCAGTTCAGCTGGGTTGTTGCACACATGATATAGAACTTACATGTGTATGTCAGCGGCAGGTGTCAACGTTTCTGTGTATCCTGTGCTGAAAGTCTGCATGTGTTACATTTTGCATGATACCGCAGCCAGGCACTGCAAAGAATGCAAACTCAAGCAGCTATCTCCAACAAACACGTTTCTGTATATGTGAAACCGAAACATTCACAGAGTTCAATGTACGCCAACGTTTATTCCCTATCCTGCTTTCATTTCAGTCTGACAGGTTCCCGCTACATTGCCTTTTACGGAAACCGGCATAGCTGTGATTCGACACATGCTAGGGACACAAGCCAACATCAAAATGTAAGTGTCAAATGTAAACACGGAGGCTGTAACGTTATCTTTGGTTGTGTTGGTTGCAGCTGTGTATAAGTACCTGTTGCTGTAAATGACTCCACTTGGTAGTACCAATCGTGTTGTCTGTCACTTATGTGCCACATTCCCAAAGGTTATTATGATACTTTAATTAGTTTGTCAGCGTTCTGTTGGTCCGTCTCAAAAGAAGAAGCTGACTTTAACTTCTATGTCCTGTCATATTACTCAATCAGCGCTACAATATAGCGAAGAACTGTCTCATGTCCTTACAAAAAGAACAGTTGAAGGTCACACTGACGGTCATGATGTGGTTTAGCAACTGCTTTCCTTTCCTACTACACGATACCCTTGATTATATTTGTCCAGTTTTGCGATAATTTCCCATCCAAATCCACATGCAGTCTGCCATCGCCACGGCCGTTTCTCAATGGAAGTCACAACTCCCCGCGATCATACCACATGTTGTCACCTGCAATGGCGCGTTGTTTCCCAACAAGCGTAGATTTTGTATATATATTGCAAAATGTGGTTTGAAAAGACAGCAATGTCTGACTGTGTGTGTAAAGTTTGCTGGGGAAAGGAGCAAGGATGTAAGAAAATTCATTAGAAATATAGTCCTCATTTTCAGTATGATAAACAAATACAACTTCAATTTCCAGTATATCAAATACTACTTGAACATTATGTTCTGTCACCGCGAAGTCGGTAATAGGAGACGCCATATCACAGTGGTGTAGTCCTCATTTTCAGTATGATAAACAAATACAACTTCAATTTCCAGTATATGAAATACTACTTGAACTTTATGTTCTGTCACCGCGAAGTCGGTAATAGGAGACGCCATATCACAGTGGTGAATATATAATCCAGGCATAAGCATCTTCAAGGAACAAGAATGAAATTGTCTTCCGCATCAAATGTTTAATAGTGATTGCCAAATAATGCATGACATAGACTGCAAAAGTGTAAATTGCTACTGAAGGTAAATCGCAGATGGCTTGCAATTGCAGCCTGTGTCAATAAAAGAACATCACAGCGCATACTGTGGCGGTGGTCAGATTTTATTAAGGGTGTACTGTCCGCTGGAAAAATGACTAATTTACCGCTAACCAATGACAACCCAGTAGCCAGATATGTAACAGTTGAAACACTCACATCATAATAGTCTCCATCAGCACAACTCTTCATGCAGTTAGAACACACTCATTACATTAAGAACACAATGATCGGCAATAACAGGCATTACATTCAAAATTATATCGTTTGCAGCGAATTAGATTGGTCGTGAGGCAATCAAGGCAGCCATGTATAGTGTGAAACACCGTTGTTTAGGGAGCCCTTGTTCTCTTTTAAATGTGCATTTGCTTGCTGCGTGGAATTAAACATACACGAGCGATATACAAGCACAGTGGAAAAATAGGTGCGTTCCTGTGTCTACATCGGCTCGACTGTCTGTGTTTTTTAGGGGCCTTTTTTCGCCGTTGTTATTACAATATGTTGCAGTAAACTGAATCATAGACAAACTTTCAGCTGTACCATCAACTTGTGTGGGGTGTGACAGATATATACATGTACAACCTCACAATATGTTGCTGCTGCAAAAAGAAAAGGAAACTGCATACCTACCGACCTTACTTCTTAAGAGGTTGCAATAAGGAACACACCTACCTGTTTTTTTGGCCTCATTGTTCCAAATTGAATTTCCATCGGTCAAAAACCATGTGTACGTGTCTATTGCAAATCCTGCACCATGATGTTGGCTCCTGTTCACATTTAGACCGAAATAAATTAATTTCCCATACCCTTGTAACCCCTGCACATGTTCACATGCTCACATTGAATGGCACACGCTTATGGAAGCAAGATCATTCCTGTCTCACGTGTGACACACTTCAACATGTACACCCTTGCAACTACTTACATTCTGCAGATATACTTCTCCCCATGCTAAATATCTCCTGCACATGTTCATACAAGCACGTCTGTACAAATAGTTTCTGTAGGCACTAGTCCGCGACTAGTCACCCTGTCAGAAGTCGCTAGTCCCAAGAAGGAAATGTGGTTAGTCCCAAAGAATTGGTCACAAGTCCGGATTTCGCTTTTCATTATGTTATAACTGCGTCTTGCATAGTATTACTCATTACAATTCCTTATACACAGTAAAATAAACAATCCTTATTTACTCTTCAGAGATTTTATTTATGTTTGAGTGGTAAATATTGTAGACTGCCATTGGGTGAAACAGTATAAAGTGTAGTTGATCCTAGCAAAAATTCATGTTGATGTGAAATCCAAGATGGCCGCCAAAGCTAAAAATAGAGTTTTGAAATACAACTTTGCAGCGAATACTTCTTGAAAACTATAAGTTATATTGATATGGGACTTTTTCTAAAATGATCAGCATGACATGATGTTGATCCTTGTCAAAAAACGTTTTGATTCAACGTTAAACATGGCTGCCAGCGGCCATCTTTGTTTACATAGAGTTATATAGTAAAAACTTGTAGCGACTACTCCTCTGAAACTACTTGACGGATTGTCATGAAACTTTACAGGAACGTTGCTCTTGATGTGTAATTGATCCTAGCAAAATTTCAGATATGCCAGAAATTCAAGATGGCCGTCACAGCTAAAAATAGATTTTTAAAAAATAAGTTTGTAGAGACTACTTCTTGAAAACTATAAGTGATATTGATATTGGACTTCTTCTAAATTGACCAGCATGACATGATGTTGATCCTTGTGGCAAATTGTTTTGATTTGATGTTAAACATGGCTGCCAGTGGCCATCTTTGGTTACATAGAGTTATATAGTAAAAACTTGTAACGACTACTCCTCTGAAACTACTTGACGGATGTTCATGAAACTTCACAGGAATGTTGCTCTTGATAAGTTATATTTTTACTGCTCAACATGTGGTGTGCGACCATAGTGGTTATATGTGTGACCTTGTCAGGGCAGTAAAAATCGAATAGACCCACGCCTGATCTAGTGCAAAGCCGAAGAATCGTAAAGATGTGTTAATGCTCTGATCAATGAAATGTGAACCCCAAATTGTACTTTTGCTTTAATGCTTGTCCAGACCGTATTTTCAATACTATAACACTAAGTCTTAGAGATAGCAAACTTGGTATTTAGATACATCTTGGGATAGCGATGTGTCGCGTACCAGAATAATGTAATTGTGACCTTGACATGTGACCTCTGTCATAGAAAATGCTTGTCCGGACCATATTTTCAATACAATAACACTTAGAAATACCAAACTTGGTATGTTGCTACATCTTGGGATAGCGGTGTGTCGCATACCAAAATAAGGTCACTGTGACCTCTGTCAAACCCCAAACATTGTGAGAAGCATCAGTATGAAGTGGAACTGCGCATATACATGAAGTCATGGGTTATGCGTTTGCAAGGGTATCAATAACCTTCTGTGATAGTTATGGCTTCCCCACACAAAGTCTGGAGGGGAGCCATATTGATTTTGTGCTGTCTGTCTGTCTGTGTCACAAATGATGTCCGATCAATAACTAGAGAATGGTTGGACCTATGGTCCTCAAATTTAGAGGGATGGTTGATCACGACTATTAGATGACCCCTATTGATTTTGGGGTCACTAGGTCAAAGGTCAAGGTCGCAGTGACATTGACTATCAAAACGATTCGAATCAATAACTAGAGAATGGTTTGACCTAGGGTCTTGACTCTTCAAACTTGGAAGGATGGTTGGTCATGACCAGTAGATGACCCCTATTGATTTTGGGGTCACTTGGTCAATAACTACACAATGGTTGGACCTAAGGCCCTCAAACTTGGAAGGATGGTTGGTCATGACCAGTAGATGACCCCTATTGATTTTGGAGTCACTAGGTCAAAGGTCAAGGTCGCAGTGACATTGACTATCAAAACAATATCCGATCAATAACTACACAATGCAGGGCTCCAGAAATTGGATAGCCCGACGCCCGGGGCTAGTCGAAATTGAAGTCGGGCTTGTAACAAATTCCATGCAGTTAGCCCGTCGGGCTAGTCCAAAAAAAACAAAACAAAATAAATCCCACTGCCTAAATTGCAGGATCTGTGTATAACAAACACGCGCCAGTCAGGCACCTGTACATATAAAACATCCCCCACATGTTTCATAATCTGCTAATTGCACTTGCTTATGTAATTCAATTAGCATTCGCCGTGGGCATCGGCGATTTTCAACATCAAAACATGCTGTAAGTTCATCCTCCAAGAACCTTAATTGACAGTCGGCATTATCCAATCAATTGATGTGTAGTATTTCAACTCAGGTCGATTAGCCAATGAAACCACTTTTTAAAAATACTACCGGCTGATCACATGTTCGTCACGTGGTCAGCTCAAAATGGCGGTACTGACTCAAACGATTACAAATAGGCCGATACAGAGTCGCAATCAACACAATCACGCTGATTTGTCGGCAACTTTTGATGAATCAAGAGACCATGGACTTTTGATTATGGAAGCATGCTTTATATGAAACTGTGAAAAGCGAAATATATTAATACTTAGATTAACATTTAGAAATTCCTGACTCAGGGGAAAGAACTCCCGCGATGTGAAATTGATTATATAGGTTTGTGAGAAGTAATATCGATTTCTTTGTAAATACATTTTAAACACAGTTATTTACATATACAGTTAACAGTTTATATTTATTTTCCAATGTATTTTGCCGATTAAAATGCCTTCCTGGAGGAACTGGACTTGGAAACTTGTATCACTGTATACAATTTGTGGGTGGGGTAATGCTAAAAAAAGTCTATCCTAAATTGTTTCATCTTACCATTGCTGCGCTTTCACCCAATGACTACTGCCAACGCAACTTAAAGATACATCAATTGGTTATGAGAAGATAAGAATTACTGAATTTTTAATTTCTCAGTATTTAATGAATTATAATGAGTATCTGAATCTGTTAAATCAGAATCAGCTTTGACATAATGAGATGTCGTCAGCTGGGTATAAGTAATAGATAGAGCCAGGTCTCAGTGAGCTGGTTCATTTAAATAAATTTTAATAAAACGAGATACGTAAAAGATAAATGATAACTGACAAAGACAAAAACAAACATACAAATTATTTTTTAAGGCAAGTGAAAAAAACAGGGCTCGTGACAAAAAAACTCAGGGCTAGTGGGAAAAAAAACAGGGCTAGTGGATTTTTAGGACCCAGTAGCCCTGGGCTAGTCCCCTAAAAAAATATTCTTGGAGCACTGCAATGGTGAGACCTAGGGTCCTCAAACTTGGAAGGATGGTTGGTCATGACCAGTAGATGACCCCTATTGATTTTGGGGTCACTAGGTAAAGGTCAAGATCGTGGTGACAGTGACTATCAAATCGATGTTCACTAGGTCAAGGTCGCGGTGACATTGACTATCAAACGATGTCTGATCAATAATTAGAGAATGGTTGGACCTAGGGTTCTCAAACTTGTAAGGATGGTTGGTCATGACCAGCAGATGATCCGTATTGATTTTGGGGTCACTAGGTTAAAGGTCAAGGTAGCGATGACATTGACTATCAAAACGATGTCCGATCAATAACTACAGAATGGTTGGACCTAGGGTCCTCAAACTTGGAAGGATGGTTGGTCATGACCAGAACATGACCCCTATTGATATCAAAACGATCCCCAATCAATAACAAAACAATGTCCAATCAATAACTAGAGAATAGTTGGACCTAGGGTCCTCAAACTTGGAAGGATGGTTGACCAATAAATATTACTGATTCAGGTTGTAGATACAGTCATAGGGATATTGAATATCAAAACGATCTCACATCAATGAGAACGGTTGGACCTAGAGTCGTCAATTATGTCTGTTCGGGCAATGGGGGAGCCATACGTTTTTGTCTCATGGACAATAACAATTTCTAGTTTTAGTTTGACATTCTTTTGATCTACATCTTTATTAATTTCGCTTAGTTTTGTACACTCTTTCTGTGATGTCTGGGCGATCTCTGTAGTGTAAGAAAACACACTTTTCTTTCGAGAAAAGAGATTCAAGTTCAAGTCTTGGCAGGGACCTGACACACTGAGTTGTACATACAATTATTTTTTTTCCACATCAGTAATGTTGTTTTTGTATATTAAACATATTTTTCAACAAAATACCTATTTTCATTTGTCACTTTCCGCCAAATCTACAACATCTCATGCACCCCACTTAAAGGGATGCACAGGAATCTTCATTTCAGATTTTGTAGTGTCCCTTCACTTCTTCAGTTCCCTACCAATTATTCAATCATGACCGTTAAATCTAGGTAGTAATACTCATCCTTACGGCAGGTTGTCACACGGTTATTCTTTCGTAAATCACCCCAGCAACGACAAAGCCAGTGCCCTTCAATTATTAAATTATTGCTCCCCACAAGTGACAACAAAGTGTGGTCGGGGCGCCATGTTCATTTTGACCCCTATTGATTTTGGTGTCACCAGGTCAAAGGTCACATCCGGGCTAACATTGACTATCCAAACGGTGTCCAATCAATAACTACAGAATGGTTGGCAGAAGGGTACCCAAACTTAAGACGGATGGTTGCTCATGACCAGTTGATGGCCCCTATTGATGTTGTGGTCACTAGGTCAAAGGTCAAAGTCGTGTTGACATTAACTATCGAAACGATGTCCGATCAATAACTACAGAATGGTTAAACCTAGGGCCCCAAACTTGGTAGAACGCTTTACCATTACAACTAGATGACACCTATTCATTTTGGGGTCCATACATCAAAGTTCAAGGTGGCGGTGACATTAGCTATCTAAAGATGTCCGATCAATAACTACACAACGGTTGGTCCTACGGTCCTCAACCTTGAAAGGATGGTTGGTCATGACCAGTAGATAACCTGTTCTTAGCTCCACTGATCGCTTATGCCATGGTGCGGCGTCCGTCTGTCTGTCTGTAAACTTTTATTTGTAGCGACAACTCCTCTGAAAGTACTGGATGGATATTCATGAAACTTTACAGAAATATTCCCAATAAAGTCTAGTTGATCCTAGCCAAAATTCATGTTGATGTGAAATCCAAGATGGCCGCCAAAGCAAAAAATATATTTTTGAAATCCAAGTTTGTAGCGACTACTTCTTGAACTATAAGTGATATTGATATGGGACTTCTAAAAACATAAGTTTGTAGTGACTACTTCTTGAGAACTATAAGAGATATTGATATGGGACTTTTTCTAAAATGATCAGCATGACATGATGGTTATTCGAGTCGAACATTATTTTGATTCGACGTTAAACATGGCTGCCAGTGGCCATCTTTGTTTACATAGAGTTATATCATGAAAACTTGTAGCGACTACTCCTCTGAAACTACTTGATAGATTTTCATGAAACTTCACATGAATGTTGCTCTTCATGTCTAAATGATCTTAGCAAAATTTCAGGTCGGCCGAAAATTCAAGATGGCCACCATGGCTAAAAATAGATTTTTAAAAAATAAGTTTGTAGCGACTACTTCTTGAAAACTATAAGAGATATTGATATGGGACTTTTTCTAAAATGATCAGCATGTCATGATGGTTATAGGAGTCGAACATCATTTTGATTCAATGTTAAACATGGCATTCAGCGGCCATCTTTGTTTACATAGAGCTATATAATGAAAACTTGTAGCGACTACTCCTCTGAAACTACTTGACGGATTTTCATGAAACTTCACAGGAAAGCTGCTCTTGATGTCTAATTGATCCAAGCAAAATTTCAGGTCGGCCGGAAATTCAAGATGGCCGCTACGGCTAAAAACAGATTTTCAAAAAGCAAGTTTGTATCGACTACTTCCTGAAATCAAAATCAATCAGTAGAGCTTCAAGGTCATTGACCTCTTGTTATTTTCCGGTCACTAGGTCGAAGGTCAAGGTTGCGGTGCCCTTCACTATCAATACGATGTCCTATCAACAACTACAAACTTGATGGATCTAGGTCCTCCAACTTGAAAGGATAAATGGTTGTTCATGACCAGTACATGACCCTTATCCTTATTCTTTAAAGGTCAAGGTGCCGGTGACCTTCACTATCAAAACGATCCCTGATCCAGAACATGCAGTCCGTACTTCCCATGGTATAATATATGTGTTATACCTTTTCTTGTTATATTCATATTTGTGTCACTTGTCCAGTGTGGCGGTGGTGAAACATCTTCCCGTGCTTTTCATCAATGTTGTTATTTCTTCCCAACGTCCAACTGAGACACGTGACAAAACACCGACAGACATTCAGATTCAAACACACAGCAGTGAAGATATGTTGACACCAAGTCGGCGTTATCTAATTCATCGTCTTTGTCCCCTTACATGTAAGAAAAAGAAACAACATCTCTCATAAAAAACGCACAGCAATAATAATACATCCGGGAATAATTATAAACGCTTTCCCTACTTGCTTTGTTTTAGACGGTAGTATATGTGATAATTTGTCACAAATTCTACAAATTTCAAGTTTAAGTGGATTAAACATCAGTTTAACAGAATTCATGAACATCTTGGAAACTTTATCTTGATTAAAAACAAGCCAAAAAACTCATTTCGCTTCTGTTGTGGGAATAAACAATTGTCAACAATCAAAACACATTTTTCATGAAATGTTTGAGCACTAGATAAATTAAATTATCATAACTATAAACAAAAATACTATGATATATAATAGCAATTGAATTGAATTGAAAGATTAGCGTCTGTGAAATCACAGTTTTTAGCAAGTTAAATTTACATTCGAAGAAAGAGATTAATGATACAAGTTTTTTAATATTGAAATCTGATCAGTAGTTCATGAGAATAAGTAACAGTGGAGCAGACCTATTCAAACTCTTAAGAAGTTGCTTCAGTTAAAGTTTCATTAACTCTATTTAATGATTGAAGAGGTGTTGCTTATTTTAAATTCAGACAGCACCAAAAAGAGATAAATATATAGCTGTACACACAAACAGTTAGTAATATTCAAACACAATTTCCTTTATATCATTCTTATAATTAATATTAGTTATTGAACAAATGCAAATTATGAAGAAAGATTAATGGGGCTCCGCGAGCTTTTAAAAAATCAAGATTGCCATTTGTCCCTTCAATACAGTTTGACATCACTCAAAAAATCAGTGACGATACCGATTTGTAACCAGCTGTATTCGTATGCGGAGAACAGATTTATAGACTGTATCCCTGAAATTTACATCTAATCTTGCAGAAAAAAAACCCAGTTAGAACCAGTTCTACCACATGAGCAGATCATGATTTATAGACTGTATCTCTAAAAGTGATAATTAATTCAAGTAGTAAAAGACTCATAAAATGACTGTATACCAATTTGACTGAGTCCCGATATTCTTACTAAAATACAGTTGCTTTATGAACAGTAAAATGACACTGATACACAGTCCAACACCCATAGCAGCTTTCTGAGTCCTGGATAAATATAGCCGGAGCCTTGAGGCTATATTTAAATTAGGCCAGTTTCTAGGGATAAACTTTTAAGCAAACATGTTTCTTTTTATTTCAGTATTCACGAAGAGTCGGCGCGTGGTCGATGATGATCTTTGTGTGGTTATATTGTTAAATATTGAGATAACGTTTGATTAATGTCATCAGATTAACTGAAATTCGGAATAGTCACATTATGTAAGGAATATGTCCTTGCGTACAAGTAGATATAAAGATTAATGTCATCAGATTGCCCTAACTGAAATTCGGAATAGTCACATTATGTAAGGAATATGTTATTGCGTACAAGTAGATATAAAGATTAATGTCAACTGAAATTCTGAATAGTCACATGATGTAAGGAATATGTTCTTGCGTACAAATAGATATACAAGTTGAACAGGAAAGGTAGCATTCAAGAACCACTGTCAGCCATAAAAACGCACAGAAACAAACAATGAAAGCACATATAAAAGTCGAACATCATAGGTAGCATGAATCTCATTAAAATCAGACCTGTATCATGCTACGATACTCTACACTACTAAGGATCTGACAACACTGCACTGGAAGTCACGTCAGATTGACCTTATGATTAGCCAATCAGATTTCAGCCTGCAAATGCGCTCGGTATCTGCGCATGTCGCGTTTCAGTCAAACGATGTGGAGCAGTCTACGCTCGGTATTGAAAGAGACAATGTCTGTAACTTCCAGCTAATAAAACACAAAATAAGTGCGCTGACAAACATAACACAACAACCATTATTGAATATTTACTGGAAAAAAAACAAGATTGTTTGACGGAATTCATTAGCGGTACACAAAAATGACGTACATGTACTGCTTCGTGGGGTTGAACACACCCTAAAATAACACTCGCGGGTAATAAGTCCATCTCTCTACGAACTGAGCTAAGCGGGCCAGACGTACTAAGGCATACATTTTAGAAAATCTAATGTCGCAATAATCTCAATAGAATGTATATATTTCTGGTACAAAAAACAAGACTGCGCCCATGATTTTCTTCGTATTCTCTATGTGAAACATGCCATTAGTGCCATTAGTGCATTTCTTTTTTCGGATATAGATCCATGTGTTTTATGTGGATTTTCGTTTGTTCATTTCACTCGAACATCATCTGAAGTGCACATGAACGCGCGATTGCACTGGTTGAATTTAGTTGATCTTCTCAAGAATATTGATTAGATGAAAGGTCGATTTGACACGACCTCCGAGGCAGTGTTGTCACATCTTTTAGCGCAGAGTATCAAAGCGTAATAAGGATATGATTTTAATGAGATTGCATTCAAGGACCACAGTCAACCATAAAAACGCACAGAAACTAAGAATAATTACAAATGTGAATAAAAGGCAAACTATGACATAACAAACATAAAAGGGTTGACAGCCTTGGAACGGTCAGTGGAAGGTGACAACAGGGCTGCCGCCTTGGAACGGTCAGTGGAAGGTGACACAAGGGCTGCCGCGTTGGAACGGTCAGTGGCAGGTGACAACAGGGCTGCCGCCTTGGAAAGGTCAGTGGAAGGTGACAACAGGGCCGCCGCATTGGAACGGTCAGTGACAGGTGACAACAGGGCTGCCGCCTTGGAACGGTCAGTGGCAGGTGACAACAGGGCTGCCGCCTTGGAACGGTCCGTGACAGGTGACAACAGTGCTGTCGCCTTGGAACGGTCAGTGGAAGGTGACAACAGGGCTGCCGCCTTGGAACGGTCAGTGGAAGGTGACACAAGGGCTGCCGCGTTGGAACGGTCAGTGGCAGGTGACAACAGGGCTGCCGCCTTGGAACGGTCAGTGGCAGGTGACAAAAGGGCCGCCGCATTGGAACGGTCAGTGGCAGGTGACAACAGGGCTGCCGCCTTGGAACGGTCAGTGGCAGGTGACAACAGGGCTGCCGCCTTGGAACGGTCCGTGACAGGTGACAACAGTGCTGTCGCCTTGGAATGGTCAGTGGAAGGTGACAACAGGGCCGCCGACTTGGAACGGTCAGTGGCAGGTGACAACAGGGCTGCCGCCTTGGAACGGTCAGTGACAGGTGACAACAGTGCTGCCGCTTTGGAACGGTCAGTGGAAGGTGACAACAGGGCTGCCGCCATGGAACGGTCAGTGGCAGGTGACAATAGGGCTGCCGCCTTGGAACGGTCAGTGGCAAAAAAGACCGCTGTGGGTTTAAACAAGTTTCTAGTGTGTTTCAAACCTCACTCTTACCCTATTGTAAATTCTTCTAAATGTGTCCCAGAAATTAAATTTATAAAAAATTCTATAGACACTGGGCATACGATAAATCAAACCTTTCTGAGAAAACGTTTATACGCAAAGCTATAACATTGGAAGATTTTCTAAACAACTCTATGTAAAACTGTGACCCCAGGGCAAATTAGATTAAATTTTTAGAAAATTCATGACTCGAATTATGAAATTGGCCACCACATGATCTACAGTCTTTAGAGGTGTAGAGTTTAAAAGTAATAATCATTTCAAATGAAGGACATTTCTGAGTTTCCTCTTATGTTTTCCTATAAATATTTTTTGTTTACGATTTGCTACATAGCTAGAACAGCTATCCTAAGCATGTTTCAGCTTTGAAAAATATTAGGTCACCAACTTGAGATTGTTTCTGAGATACCTTAAGATAAATATATGACACGTATTCCATTTTTTGTGAATTTCCTTTTAGGCAAAATATGAGAAATTTAGTAACAGAAATCAACTCGAATTACATTAATTGTATTTAAGCTCAATGTATTTGATATTGTTTATTATTTAAGCAAATATGGCCCATGAACAAGTTTACATAATATATACAAATACATGTTGTTAGAATGTGTGTGAAGTTGGTTTTACACATGTTGTTAGATGGCATTTTGTTAGTGCATTTACTTAGGATAACAAAGCATTGAAATACTAAAGAATAAACTCGGTACTACAAGAGAATAAAGAAATAAAAGATAAAATAATATTTTAGCAAGTTTACAGTATGTTGAAACTAAGTTAAAATGTAACCGAATTTTAATGGTTATCGATTTGGGATGGATTAGTCTTTTTTCTTTTTTTTTTTGTCAGTTGGAAGTATAAATCGTTGACAACAATATTAACAAACACTACTATCGGTATTTTACGGAATAGAAGCAACGCAGCACCATTTCCACAAGTAGCGATATGGCAACGGCGATTACTACAAATAATGCTTCCGTTGCCATAGTGTTATCAAAAGCATAATACCGTGTTTAACTTCAGTATGTTAGAAAACCTATATAAATAAGATGTATGTACGTTTTCTTGCAGGGCTACTGTTTTAAAATATTTCGCCGTAAATAAACAGGGAGCATAAACGGAAGGATACTTATCACAATCGTGTTAACTTGATGCAGAATCCTGTTGTCAATGTACAGATGTTCAATCTGGAACGGTATGCGCGAGGTTTCACTGTATGAGAACAACATTCTACGGCTGTTCGTGGTTCTCAAATATAATGCAAATCAATTTAAATGCTATACATATCAAATAATATCTAAAGAATAATGTTTACTCTGCCAATTTATATTAATGTTTGACTTCAAAAGTGCATTAATGGCACTTAATTGAATCTTCATATGCCTACGATTTTTAGAGTGCGTCGTATTACATTATATAGTTCATTTCCTTCATATTTATGCCCTTAAGCAATGTTTGACTCTAAGTAATAGTAGTAGGACATGGAAGAAGTTAAAATCGACTGGGAACAGGGCATGGGGCACTAACAAGTGTCATTATGTAAGAAAATAGAGACGAAGTCGAGTCTTTTTTTAATAGATAATAACCCGTGTTGGTGTCTAATGCCATGTCATAAGTTGGTCTGAATGTCTTGTAACTGTTTTATTGCATTTTATATGCATTCTTTATTTCTTTCCTCCGATTTTTATTTTCTGTTGAAATGAATATTTTTCCTTTAGCCCCTCTTTCACCAAATGTTCATATACTGTGAGTCCGCATGCGCCAAGAAGCGCAATAGCAACATTTAATTAGAGCACGGGAGAGTGTTCTGTTACCGGAATTTAGAGAACGGCATTCTTTAAAGAAAAAAGCAGAATGCAATAAATAATTCAATGGCATTTTCAGTGCATTCATAAACATCATACTTATTGATAGAAAAAGGTTTTAGTTATCTTTAACATGCTATCATTCAATGTTATTGTATTTAAAGTGTAACGTCAATGATATTACATATATGCATTATTTTTAGTATAGCTTCTTAATTCTGCTATACTTCATTCCTTCCCAAACGATTACACCTTTCTATAAATATTCTGTTATAAACACCAAAAGTCATTCTTTCATCGCCTGACCTCCACTATATGTCTATTGTTTGTTTTCACCAGGGAATTTTTTTAGGATTTCTGCTCATAAATTATCGATCAGTTTATCACGAATTAATCTTTATTCTGTGTCTAGTGCTCATATTCCTGGAACCAATTCAATATTTAGAAATGCACCTTCTGTCAAATTAACACCCCATAACATAATGTAGTAAATCGATTTAAAGTGATATTAATATGTTAAACATCAGTCGCAACAAATATAAAAAGATCGGACACTTTAGCATTAAAGCAGGACAGTCAACCACAAAACACAGAAACAAACATGGAAACAGACAAACAAGAAAAAAATATATATAAAAAGATCGGACAGAGAAAGTAGCATTCAAGGAGGACAGTCAACCACAAAACACAGAAAAAAAACATGGAAACAGACAAACAAGAAGGCAAAAGTAATAATAAAAGTAAACGACATCACAAACACAAAAGGGTTGACAATAAGGCTACCGCATTGGAACTGTCAGTGGCAAAGTAGGTCACTTGGGGTTTAAACCGGTTCTAGGGTGCACGAAACCTCACACTTACCCTACTGTCATCCCATTAAAACAGGACAGTGTAAATAAAGAAATCCCCGCCATGATCTAATCTCTAACCAACAAGGCAGCATCAATAGGCAATATAAGTAAAACACAAATATGCTCGTGTAAATATAATACAAAAAAACAATAGCCTAGAAAGCCACAATGAAGGTACTCAATTACTTGGCAGAAGCCAGAGCAGTAAGAGAATAAACCATTAAGGGCACTACAAGAAAGATCATAGACAAACATCAAACGCCATCGCAACTTGAAAAGATGTCGTGCATGCAAATACCTTTAAAACAATTACAAACTCCTTATTCATCAGGTTTAAATCGCTGTAGGTTCGATCCCTCCGGGGCATAGGAATCTTTATGTGAGGAAGCTATCCAGCTGGCTTGCGGAACGTCGGTGGTTCTACCCAGGTGCCCGCCCGTGCACGAAAATTGCCCGGAGGGGCACCTGGGGTCTTCCTCCACCAATGGAAGCTGGAAAGTCGCCATATGACCTTAGCTGTTGGTGCGACTATAAAATCCAATTCAATTAAATGATAACGATAATAAGATAAGAAACATTGTTAATACACTGACATAGATGTGTTTAGCATATTGGTAATTCTGAAACGTAAACGACGGTCGCATGATCGAAGACAGAACCAAAATTGTAAACGTAACTTACAAAAGCATGCATTTCGTTAATGTAAACAGTGCGTTTAATTACAAACAGGTGACTAACACAATTCCAACATATTTCAAGAATACTGAGACTCAAAATGTGCAAGTATAGATACTGAAAAGGTGATCCCTTGGAAGCAACGAATACAAAACAAGAGAGAACAGTAGCAGACTCGGTTTTATTGAGTCGGTTCATGAGAGGTAATTATAAGATGAAACACCTCTCACGCCTCCTAGCACCGGCTTACGCGATATTCTACTTTAAAGCAACACAGATTGGGCTTGATGATCCCAAAGGACCAGTAAATAATAACACTACTGATTAGTAGTCGGGGCGATTTTTACAGCCGCCACAAAGCACTAAACCAACGCTAGTGTGAATGTCAATAAATACTGAAAAGGTGATCCCTTGGAAGCAACAAACACAAACAAGATAGAAAAGTAGCAGACTCTGTTCATGAGAAATAATTATAGATGTAACACCTCCCACGCCTCCTAGCACAGGCTTAGCGATATTCTACTTAAACGCCACATATATTGAAGAAATGAACTAGAAATGTTATTGTCAATTGCACTAGGCTAGTTCTTGATATTGAAATCGAGATTATTAAAGATAAGAGGATCAGGCACCTCATTGACAAAGATATCAGGCACATCATTGACAAAGATCCGAAGTCTCACCTTCATCAGATATTGGTTGTAGGTTGCGGTATTCTAAATATAGCATCTTTTTATCCAACGAGTTTATTAAAGTCAATAATACACAGTCACGAATGAAAGATTCTATTTATCGCATAACACACCTACGACGTGATAGTTTTACTTTAATGTTGTCAATTTTCCTTATATTCTGAAGACCCTCTGGCAGAAACATACTCCCTAAACTATAAATCCTGCTTCATTTTTTTATAACGTAAATTTGATTTATTTCTTTAAGTTAATTGATTTTCGTGAAGCTAACTTTTTTAAGACTAGAAATAAGCTATGGAAGAGAGTTAATAACATTGTTTAATCAGGAAATCTTCTTTTAGGAATTACTTTATATCGTGCTTTTGGCAAAAAGTAAATCTGTTATAAAGTCTAAGAGTCACAGAGAGATTTATTTATAGATGTAATTCTATTCATTTATCAAGGAAGTTAGAATTCCATGAGATTATCACAGTCTGTGTTTATTGGGATTGCTTTGCGTGACTACAAACAACAGCTAAGTATTTTCTCAGTAGATTGATAATAATAGTGTTATGGAGCTGTAAGTTGACGTAATAACATCGTTTCCTTAAAAATAAGCTATCTAATTATGTACTGAAACTAACACATTACGTTGTCCGAGTATTAACTTTGATAACCCATCCATCCCATTCTCCAAGAAGTGCAATCGGGGTTGGCTGAGGTATAAAATAAAACCTGAATTTAAGCTTTAAAAGTTTGCATATTGTAAAATCAAAACATTAAACATGTTAAATACTATTAGGTAATTTTAAACAGGTTATCGCATTTATTCAGTAAAAAATGTTTTAAACATGTTTCATTGCCGAAATAGCCGTTATATCCTGCTAATATAAGCTTTCCCGTGGCTTAATGGAATTAAGGCGGGACCACGTAACGAAAAATCCGCACACGGCTATGTTATCATCTATGTAGTATACTCGTCTTTCCTATTAATGCTGCCTAGTTTACTAGAGAATATAGTCTGGCGGAACTTTCGTTATTTGCATTGTCTTGGTTTATACCGTTATTATTGATCATTTACATTAATATGATATAATAATTATGGCGTTTTGTTTGTTATTTACTTGGTTCTACGGACCTGATTGAAAAGTAATATTGCTTCTTCTCAGGCGCATAGATCCACATATCGACCTCATCAGTAGTCCATGTACTTGTTTTATGTTGTATGTATGTATGTAGCTTTAACGTTGGCTTTAACAATATTTAAATCATATAACGGCGATGTCTACTTGCAGCAGTGATCTCAATGCTCAGTTTTATATTGCAGCCATACTGCAGTACTACGACGTCGACCCATGATATGATACCACACCCAGTCACAATATACTCACACCTAAAACTACTATATATGCTGACAAATTGTATAATAAGTAAAACGGACAATTCATACCATGATATTAACAATTGTTTTAGTTTTATTAAAGTCGAACTCAATATGTAAAGCTTTGTTTAATATTACATAAGTATGACATAATTTGCGGTGTGGGTGTAGTAAAGCCATGAAAATAAATACACTAGTGTAATAACTATGCAAATGAAGACCGTAAAGCTCGGTATGCAATCGGTATATAAAGCAAATAAACAGGTGGGAAGCAGAGTGGTTTTCGTATATACCGTATTTCCTCTAACAGTAGCTCCCGGGCACCGTATATACCGTATTTCCTCTAACAGTAGCTGCCGGGCACTATGGAAAGTGCGAAGTGTGTGTGGGGGGGGGGGGGGGGGGGGGGGGCTACTATTATGATACAAATTTTCAATATATTTCACCTCCTTTCCCCTCCCCCCCCCATCCCCCCCCCCACCCCACCCACCCACCCGACTGTTTCCTTATAGAATTACTGTACGGCGATCTTTTACTCTTACACCGGTATTAACTTAACCTAAACATGACTGTACCGAGTATATTACTGTCATCACTCTGCATCTATATGATACGCATTTCTGTCAAACTTGACGATTACAAAACGGGTTGGTTGCGTATGAATTAAATAATAATAAAAGATAAACTAAATAGTAAATTGAAAGGAACGAGATAAATAAAAGCGGTAATTGTATTGATTATGATAGCGCTTTAAGGTTTATGTCATAGACCATACTGGGGTCGAAGGTAAAAAACTCCCGTAATCAAATCCATAAGCGGTAAAAACAGTGTGTTTTTTAGGAACTTTTAATTTTTGAAGACGGTAAGGTTTCTTAAAACAGAGGGGGGGGGGGGGGGGGGGGGGGGGGGGGGGGGGGCTCTTCTAATAGAGAAAATACGGTATTAATATATAGGTAAATTGACATCACAGAGAAATGTGAACGTTTTACAATCAACTTGTATGGGTTTTGTGTGATAAATAGAATCTCACAAAATCATCTATTATTTTTTAAACTCTTCAGTAAACATTTAACATTATTTGATGCTCGACAAGCCGCGCATTGTATATTTTTGCCAACTCGTTTAATAAATCCGCACTCGATCATGGAAGATCAGCTATTATATCCGCCGAGAAGTAAATATTTAATCATTATTCTCCCATCACTGCTAAAATCAACAAAATATTCTGAAGTATATAATTTTTTTTAGGTCATACATAGATGAAATATTACATTTTTATATCGTGCCTGGCCTTCGCACAGTATAGGTTATTTAGAGCCGCCCCAGAGAGAGGAGAAGGATACATAGGAATCCGGGAACCGTGCCCTACTCTTATTATCGAATAGATTCCTGTTGATCCTTAGCATGCTTGGAGGATAGACTGATACACGGGACCGCCGGGTTTACGTCCCCATTCGAAGGACGAGGTTAAGGGAAAGTGTGTTTCCCAAGAACACATCGACGGAAAGGATGAGATATGAAATGCCTGTATATTATTCTCTATAATTATAGAATAACTGTGTAATTTATATATTATTACTAATTGCTGATATTATTGCACCAATCATATATTTAAACCTATGATAGAATAACGAAAAAAATAATACATCTATATTTTATTTAATTATATGCAAGCAGTTTTAAAGTGAAATTGATACTGGACTAATAAACTGTGATACTAATGTTCGACAAAATCTTCAAGATTGCCATATGTCCCTTTAAAGTGTCCTATTATTTGTAATTTAATTGGGGCGGTCTTTAATAATATCGCTGTAAAGTGACAACATCACAGAGAAACTTTCATGTTGTATCATGTGTATCCATTGTTTTATGTGATGGAATTTCACAATATCTCAACAAAACAAACAAAAAAGTAAAGTATCCCAATGAGCTGGGACAATTATACTTATAGTTAGGCACTCCTCTTTTTTTTTAAAGTAGCTATCCCGCTAAATTAACTACAAAAATTGCACTAGAAAACCGTTTATCGAAACTCTATCCATATAACAATGTATATGCGCTGATTAAAAGTATAGGTATCCGTAAAATGATGGTAACTCGTAATTCGACACTCCAGTTCTGGGGTTTGGTCCGGCTGGTTAAAGCCGTTTATACCGTGTATGTATGAGTTTGGTTTCTCAAAATATGTATAATGTAAGTTATATATATACTTTGTCATCAGTAGGTTTAGAAACAGTGTACATAATGTTTATAAAATTTGACTGTTGTTGGCGGGATGGCTACTTTAATGAGAATAACAAAAAAATCTGTACAAATCGGGTTCTGCCACTCAAATAAATCTAATGTTTCTCAAGCTTATCAAGCTAATTGAAATCTTCATTTATAAAAACCACGTTAAAGAACCATATAAATGTATTCCCGAATTTGGGGCGGCTCGAAATGTTAACATTTGCTAGTAAGATAGATCGAGTAGCTTAGGTACATTTTTTGAATTCCACTCTCTGGGGTGGCTCGAAATATTGCCATATTATTAGCTTAATTAACCTATATCACAGGGGTCAAATATATTAAAGTTTATAGCTTTAGCTTACCCAGGGCTAGGCTAAGTCACAGAGCTGGAACTTGGAGATGCCACTTGACAGAAGGTGGCAGATGCCACTAGACAGAAGGTGGCAACATCTGCAAAGATCCCTGAAAGAAAATCAATTGTTGTTTTTATACATACATACCTACAGTAGATGTGTTAATCCGTTACAGTACTGCTGTAGCTATATGCAAACTTTGGGCAGTGGAGGGGGGCGGGGGTGGTGCAAGGGCACCGATTTTGTGGGTGGGGAGGTGGCAACGATGCATTTCTGCTCTGCGGTCATAGAGGGGGTTTGGGGACAATGCCATTTATTCTTGGGGAACAATGGAACATTGTCTGTTATTGGTAATATTTTTGGGGAACAAGGGAACATAATATTAAGAAATAAATGGAAAAATATTTTTGGAGAACAAAGCAAAATATTTTTGGGAACATTGGGTCATATTTTCAGTGAACATAGACCCCACTGAAAGGGTCTCATCATAGAAATATTACATCAGTGCTATATTATTATTAAATTTTAACGGAGACACTAAACATGAACATGCACGAAATAAAACACATTTATGGGTCAGTACCGAGTGCTGTACATACCTTTCATCCTTTGTTTTTCCTTTATGTCTAATCACCAAAATTGTCGGTGTCCCTAATCGAGGCGAACGTGACATGACTCATGTGGTCTACATGACATGACCTTGACTCGGGCGTTGACAGTAGATGTTCTACAAGTATTTGTATCATCATTCACCCATAACAATAGTTAACATATGAATAGGTCTGTCTTTTTGCTCATTAAATCCTGGAATTGTGAAGTATTCACTTGCAATTATCCATAGTTCATTCAACTGTAAATCAACACAACAAAGTACTGCCGACTAGGCCTATAGTATAGTTGCAATTTTTAATAAGCGCCTAGAGCGGCAGAGTTTTTACCGTAAACATGCTAAAGGAAAGGCAGAAAAAATGTTTAAAGGTTGACTTACTGACATTTTATCCGGGGCAGGAAATAATTATATCCGGGAGTAGAAAATATTCATGTTTTACGTTTCTGTTATTGATTTTCAGTTTTGCTTATTTAGCTTGTAGCCGCCATTTTGAATAATGTGTGTTTTGAGTGAGAAAAAAGGGTGACCATCTTTTAAAACGGTCTCAAAAAATGGGTAGTCCTGAATTTTGCCGAAATTTTCAGGAAAGGTAGTAGAGGTAATCTATCATTCCTGTTAATTTAAGCCAAATTAGTGACAACACATTTTTTGTGACCGTTTTGAGAAATCGGCAATTTTGCAGTTTCAAAAACCTCAAAATTTCCGATCTTCACATTTGAACAGCGATTTAGGCTATGCAAAATATGTCAATAGTAGTCAAAACGAATGCTATGGGGATGTTTAACGTATAAACTTACTTTATTCATTGTCTGTGTTGTTTTTGCATTCAAAATTGGCTTAAGCTAACGTTTTTTAAAAGACAACTGCAATTTCCGCGTAACTGCACGTGAGTGCAAATTGGGACTACTTCGTGTTAAAACACTTGAAACTCAAAAGTGAGTTACGCGGTGTGTGCGCGTGAAAAGCTTCAGCTGCTGCTGCACTGAAATGAAAAAATATACGTTATGTGGCATTTTGGGAGCTATGTGATCAATAGAATTTCACATTCGTGTCTATTTCGTGCTCATGACTTAGCAATAAGAGAAAACATGCTTTGAGCTATTCAGATATTTTATAGGAATGATATGATGCAACATATTGAAAACAAAATCAAATTACGTTGTGTTCCTTTAATATCTACACTTGAATTGAATTGGGTTTCAATGCGCACAAAACATGAAAGGTTATATGGCGCCTAACAGGAATGAACGTGCTAGGCTCATCCCCCATTTACATCAAGATAAAATATGGAGAATGGGCCTAGAACCTTCTTACATGCAGAACTGCAGGGCGGTTCTACCCCTCTGCATGTGACGGTGTGTTTGTGAGATTGCAGTGCTTGTATTCTACCCCGGCAACTACACGTGGATAATATCAACAAAACCGTCCTCATGAAAAATCAATTGCATTGTATTGCCATTAAATAAAACAACAAGACGGCGGTGGAAGGGAATATCTCTTTCATCTTGTTCTCGTCTTCTGTTCATAAATCAATTACATATGGTATATAAGACTTTGCAAACTTGTTATTTGTTACGTGTTTATTTGCTTGTATGTTACATAATGAGTGCCGCGAGTAATCGGGTTTAACAGCCGACGGATTTCTATTTCCTGTTCCGATTATTCAGAACAGTGATTTGCAATCTCATAGATAGATATTTAACGGAGAAATGATGCTATCACGTCTTTCAGTAATTAGCCGTTTCACATAATTTTAACCAGCATTGACATTAGTATTTCCCGCATTCACGTCGTTATATAGTTTGTTTTATAAGCATAACCTAATCTAGTGACTTTTGAAAATACCGCATTGAAGGTTACATGTTCACCGTCATATGTATACCATCTTCGGGATGATTCAACTTTATGTACTATTGGCATTTTAAATATTTAGTTCTGCTCAACCCGGGGCTAGAGGGCGTGAACGGTAGCAAGCATTTTTCACTACCGTTCATGTCTCAATCAAACCGAGACTGCAATATTTTTTTTGTATTTATCGTGTTCGACGATTTTCAAATGTCTCCTTTCATACTTTTTTTATTATTACACTATTGTACGACATAAGTCAAATGCCGAGCTTCGAAAACTATTGATCACATGTACAACACTATGGTATGAGAGCAGATAGTGATTGTAAACGATCAGAATGAAGCAGTACATGTAAAGCGCTCCAGATAAAGACAAATGAAAATAGATAGTTCATGATCATACAAATCATGACATCAAAAAGGAAAACAAAACTAGCGAGGGTCATTTAGGAAAACAAACAACAGCAACTGCAGATTCAACGGAACTGTTTGATGAGGGACAGAAACTACTAAACATCTCTGCATAAATAGTAAACAGGGGAACCAGCTAAAGAGTCGTCAAACATCCAGAAGAACAAATGACAATTTCAAGATGATGATTACGTATATGTTGCAACTATTGATTTCCCGAAAGCATTTTGTTTTAACACGGCTGATGCTAGTTGGGAAAACAAGCAAGTCGAGACAATTAATATCGAGGTAAACATACCTACGTTACAAGTTTATCAAAATATACTGAGCAAAATTAATTCAGCTCATACAATGCATGTCATGTACATAGACGAGATACAAAGCCGTGTATGTTCAATGATAAAGTGACATATATATGACCAATACTACTGCAGTAAAGCCATTTATAAACAAAGTCGATGATAACAAAAGAGCCAACATACGTTTATAAGTTATCGAAGATTGTTCTTATTTGAATGAAAAAGGATGTAATTTTAAAATTACGAAATTGAAATGTTTTGCTTGAGAATAGCAATCATTTGTGAACACATTTCAACTTGTTTTGTTCAGTATATATTTCATATATAACAACTGATAAAGCTATGGGCGGTGATTTGCATGGCTTGTTTTGCAAATCCAGCTACATAGTGCTTGGAGTTCATACTTATACGGTGTGTTGGGCAGTGCGGACCTACTGTTTGGTACAATGCGGACCTACTGTGTGGTGCAGTGCGGACCTACTGTGTGGTGCAGTGCGACCCTACTGGCGGACCCACTGTGTCACTGCGTCTGATTGCCGTGATTTCTATAGGACTATTTTCTCATTTTTTTATACTCATGTTTGTGTCACTTGTCCAGTGTGGCGGTGGTGAAACATCTTCCCGTGCTTGTCATCAATGTTGTTATTTCTTCCAAACGTCCAACTAAGACAAGTGACAAAACACCGAAAGACATTCAGATTCAAACACACAGCAGTGAAGAAATGTTGACACCAAGTCGGCGTTATCTAATTCATCGTCTTTGTCCCCTTACATGTAAGAGAAAGAAACAACATCTCTCATAATAAACGCACAGCAATAATAATACATCCGGGAATAATTATAAATCGCTTTCCCCACTTGCTTTGTTTTAGACGGTAGTATATGTGATAATTTGTCACAAATTCTACAAATTTCAAGTTTAAGTGGATTAAACATTAGTTTAACAGAATTCATGAACATCTTGGAACCGCTATCTTGATTAAAAACAAGCCAAAAAACTCATTTCGCTTCTGTTGTGGGAATAAACAATTGTCAACAATCAAAACACATTTTTCATGAAATGTTTGAGCACTAGATAAACTAGTCATCATGAGACCAAATGCACATGTTTTTAATTTTGGCATCTGTGTTGTATATGTTATAATATGTCTATGAATAGTCATGATTAGAATCTGAGGAATTGGGAAAATATCATGGTAAGAAAAGGAAGAATATGAAGAATTGGTAAATTAAATTATCATAGCTATAAACAAAAATACTATGATATATAATAGCAATTGAATTGAAAGATTAGTGTCTGTGAAAGTAATCTCAGATTTAGCAAGTTAAATTTACATTCGAAGAAAGAAGTTTAATGATAGATGTTTTTAATATTGAAATCTGATCAGTAGTTCATGAGAATAAGTAACAGTGGAGCAGACCTATTCAAACTCTTTAGAAGGTGTTTCCGTTAAAGTTTCATCAACTCTGTTTAATGATTGAAGAGGTGTTGCTTATTTTAAATTGAGACAGCACCAAAAAGAGATAAATATATAGCTTACACACAAACAGTTAGTAATATTTAAACACAATATCCTTTATATTATTCTTATAATTAATTTTAGTTATTGAACAAATGCAAATTATGAAGAAAGATTAATGGGGCTCCGCGAGCTTTTAAAAAATCAAGATTGCCATTTGTCCCTTTCATACAGTTTGACATCACTCAATAATTAGTGACGATACCGATTTGGAACCAGCTGTATTCGTATGCTGAGAACAGATTTATAGACTGTATCCCTGAAATTTACATATAATCTTGCAGAAAAAAACCCAGTTAGAAACAGTTCTACCGCATGCGCAAATCATAATTTATAGACTGTATCTCTAAAATTGTTATGTAATTCAAGTAGTAAAAGACTCATAAAACGACTGTATACCAATTTGACTGAGTACCGATATTCTTACTAAAATACTGTTGCTTTATGAAAAGTAAAATGACGCTGATACACAGTCCCATAGCAGCTTTCTGAGTCCTGGATAAATATAGCCGGAGCCTTTAGGCTATATTTAAATTAGGCCAGTTTCTAGGGATAAACTTTTAAGCAAACATGTTTCTTTTTATTTCAGTATTCACGAAGAGTCGGCGCCTGGTCGATGATGATCTTTGTGTGGTTATATTGTTAAATATTGAGATATTATGTTATTTGCGACGTATCTCTGTGCGTTCAAACTGCGACATTGATAGCATAACGTTTGATTATTGTCATCAGATTAACTGAAATTCGGAATAGTCACATTATGTAAGGAATATGTCCTTGCGTACAAGTAGATATAAAGATTAATGTCATCAGATTGCCCTAACTGAAATTCGGAATAGTCACATTATGTAAGGAATATGTTATTGCGTACAAGTAGATATAAAGATTAATGTCAACTGAAATTCGGAATAGTCACATGATGTAAGGAATATGTTCTTGCGTGCAAATAGATATAAAAGTTGAACAGGAAAGGTAGCATTCAAGAACCACAGTCAGCCATAAAAACGCACAGAAACAAACAATGAAAGTACATATAAAAGTCGAACATCATATGTATCATGAATCTCATTAAAATCAGACCTTTATCATGCTACGATAATCTACACTACTAAGGATCTGACAACACTGCACTGGAAGTCACGTCAGATTGACCTTACGAAGAGGCCAATCAGATTTCAGCCTGCAAATGCGCTCGGTATCTGCGCATGTCGCGTTTCAGTCAAACGATGTGTAGCAGTCTACGCTCGGTATTGAAAGAGACGATGTCCGTAACTTCCAGCTAATAAAACACAAAATGAGTGCGCTGACAAACATAACACACCAACCATTATTGAATATTAACTGGAAAAAAAAACAAGATTGTTTGACGGAATTCACTAGCGGTACACAAAAAAGATGTACATGTACTGCTTCGTGGGGTTGAACACACGCTAAAATAATACTCGCGGGTAATACGTCCATCTAGCTACGAACTGAGCTAAGCGGGCCAGACGTACTGAGGCATACATTTTAGAAAACCTAATGCCGCAATAATCTCAGTAGAATATTTATAATACAAGACTGCGCCCATGATTTTCTTCGTGTTCTCTATGTAAAACAT
This sequence comes from Cyrtodaria siliqua, assembly GCA_037043455.1. Lineage (NCBI taxonomy): Eukaryota > Metazoa > Mollusca > Bivalvia > Adapedonta > Hiatellidae > Cyrtodaria > Cyrtodaria siliqua. The sequence continues at coordinate 177,965 of JAWPHD010003948.1, forward strand.
GCCATTAGTGCATTTCTTTGAATTGATCGTGCAATCCACAGAAATAACACACGAATACTTTATCTTTTTTCGGATATAGATCTATGTGTTTTATGTGGATATTCGTTTGTTCATTTCACTCGAACATCATCTGAAGTGCACATGAAACGCGCGATTGCATTGGTTGAATTTAATTGATCTTCTCAAGAATATTGCTTAGATGAAAGGTCGATCTGAGGCGACCTCCAAGGCAGTGTTGTCACATCCTTTAGCGGAGAGTATCAAAGCGTAATAAGGATATGATTTTTATGAGATTGCATTCAAGGACCACAGTCAACCATAAAAACGCACAGAAACTAACAATAATTACAAATGTGAATAAAAGGCAAACTATGACACCACAAACATAAAAGGGTTGACAACTGGGCTGCCGCCTTGGAACGGCCAGTGGCAAAAAAGACCGCTGTGGGTTTCAATCAGTCTCTAGTGTGTTCCAAACCTCACTCGTACCCTATTGTCGTCACAATAAAATCGGACTGTGTAAATAAAAATATCCACGACAGGTAATATTCTCTAACAACAAGGCAAAATTTATAGGCAATATTTCACACTAAATGCGTAAAATGTTTTTGTTGATACATATAAGAGGTAGTAAAATAATAAAACAAGAGCTGTCAGAGGACACTATGCTCAACTATTCGAAGAACATCTCAGTTGTCTAGAAACTGCTTTAGTGCAACTGAAATCAAGCTACATTCTACTAAATGTGTCCCAGAAATTAAATTTATCAAAATTTCTATAGACACTGGGCATACGATAAACAAAAGCTTTCTGAGAAAAACGTATATATGCAAAGCTCTAACATTGGAAGATTTTCTAAACAACTCTATTTAAAACTGTGATCCCCAGGGCAAATTAGATTTTTTCAAAATTCATGACTCGAAATATGAAATTGGCCACCACATGATCTACAGTCTTTAGAGGTGTAGAGTTTAAAAGTAATAATCATTTCAAATGAAGGACATTTCTTATTTTCTTCTTATGTTTTCTTATAATTTTTTTTTAAGATTTGCTACATAGCTAGAACGGCTATCCTAAGCATGTTTCATCTTTGAAAAATATTAGGTCACCAGCTTGAGATTGTTTCTGAGATATCTTAAGATAAATATATGACATGTATTCCATTTTTGGCGAATTTCCTTTTTTTCATTACAACCTAAATTAGGCAAAACATGAGAAATTTAATAACATAAATCAAATCGAATGACATTAATTGTATTTAAGCTCAATGTATTTGATATTGTTTATTATTTTAAGCAAATATGGCCCATGAACATGTTTACATAATACATACAAATACATGTTGTTAGACTCTGTGTGTAGTTGGCACTACACATGTTGTTAGATGGCATTTTGTTAGTGCATTTACTTAGCATAACAAAGAATTGAAATACTAAAGAATAAACTCTGTACTACAAGAGAATAAAGAAATAAAAGATAAAATAATATTTTAGCAAGTTTACAGTATGTTGAAATTAAGTTAAAATGCAACAAAATTTAATGGTTATCGATTTGGGATGGATTAGTCTTTTGTCTTTTTTTTTTTGTCAGTTGGAAGTATAAATCGTTGACAACAATATTAACAAACACAACTATCGGTATTTTACGGAATAGAAGCAACGCAGCACCATTTCCACAAGGAGCTATATGCCAACGGCGGGTACTACAAATAATGCTTCGGTTGCCATAGTGTTATCAAAAGCATAATACCGTATTTAACTTCAGTATGTTAGAAAACCTATATAAATAAGATGTATGCACGTTTTTTTGCAGGGCTACTAAGCATAAATGGTAGGACACTTATCACAATCGTGTTAACTTGATGCAGAATCCTGTTGTCAATGTACAGATGTTCAATCTAGAACGGTATGCGCGAGATTTTACTGTATGAGAACAACATTTTAAGGCAACGTGGTTCTCAAATATAATGCTAATCAATTTAAATGCTATACATATCAAATAATATCGTAAAGAATAATATTTACTCTGCCAATTTATATTAATGTTTGACTTCAAAAGTGCATTAATGGCACTTAATTGAATCTTCATTTGCCTACGATTTTTAGAATACGTCGTATTACATTATATAGTTAATTTCCTTCATATGTATGCCCTTAAGCTATGTTTGACTCTAAGTAATAGTTGTAGGACATGGAAGAAGTTGAAATCGACTGGGAACAGGGCATGGGGCACTAACAAATGTCGTTATGTAAGAAAATAGAAACGAAGTCGAGTCTTTTTTAATAAATAATGACCCGTGTTGGTGTCTAATGCCATGTCATAAGTTGGTCTGAATGTCTTGTAACTGTTTTATTGCCTTTTATATGCATTCTTTATTTTTTTCGTCCAGTTTTGTCTCCGCATTTTATATGCATTTTATTCCTCCGATTTTTATTTTCTGTTTAAATGAATATTTTTCCTTTAGCTCCTCTTTCACCAAATGTTCATATACTGTGAGTCCGCATGCGCCAAGAAGCGCAATAGCAACATTTAATTAGAGCACGGGAGAGTGTTCTGTTACCGGAATTTAGAGAACGGCATTCTTCAAAGGAAAATGCAGAATGCAATAAATAATTTAATGGCATTATCAGTGCATTCATAAACATCATACTTATTGATAGAAAAAGGTTTTAATGATTCTTAACATGCTATCATTCAAGGTTATTGTATTTAAAGTGTAACGTCAATGATATTACATATATGCATTATTATTATAGCTTCTTAATTCTGCTATACTTCATTTCTTCCCAAACGATATAGATGGCGGCGTTCACCGATGTTTAAGCTTGTCTTTGCGCAATACCACAAACTGATTACACCTTTCTATAAATATTCATGTAGTAAATCGATTTAAAGTGATATCAATATGTTAAACATCAGTCGCAACTCGAAAAGATGTCGTGCATGCTAATACCTTTAAAACAATTACAAACTCCTTATTCATTAGGTTTAAATGATAACGATAATAAGGTACGAAATATTTTTAATACACTGGCATAGATGTGTTTAGCATATTGGTAATTCGGAAACGTAAACGACGGTCGCATGATCGAAGAAAGAACCAAAATTGTAAACGTAACTTACAAAAGCATTGATTTCGTTAATGTAAACAGTGCATTAAATTACAAACAGGTGACTAACACAATTCCAACAGATTTCAAAACTACCGAGACCCAAAATGTGCAGGTATAGATTCTGAAAAGGTGATTCCTTGGAAGCAAATAACACAAACAAGAGAGAACAGTAGCAGACTCGTTTTTGTTGAGTCGGTTCATGAGAGGTAATTATAAGATGCAACACCTCTCACACCTCATAGAACCGGCTTACGCTATATTCTACTTTAAAGCAACACAGAACGAGCTTGATGATCCCAAAGGACCAGTAAAGAATAACAATACCGATTTTAGTCGGGGAGACTTTTTACGGCCACCACACAGCACTAAACCAACGCTAGTGTGAATGTCAATAAATACTGAAAAGGTGATCCCTTGGAAGCAACAAATACAAAACAAGAGAGAAAAGCAGCAGACTCGGTTTTATTGAGTCGGTTCATGAGAGGTAATTATAAGATGAAACACCTCTCACGCCTCATAGAACCGGCTTACGCTATATTCTACTTTAAAGCAACACAGAATGGGCTTGATGATCCCAATGGACCAGTAAATAATAACAATACCGATTTGTAGTCGGGGAGACTTTTTACGGCCACCACACAGCACTAAACCAACGCTAGTGTGAGTGTCAATAAATACTGAAAATTTGATCCCTTGGAAGCAACAAACAAACAAGAGAGAAAAGCAGCAGACTCGTTCATGAGAAATAATTAGAGATGTAACTCCTCTCACGCCTCCTAGCACCGGCTTAAGCGATATTCTACTTAAACGCCACATATATTGTAGAAATGAACTAGAAATCTTATTGTCACTTGCACCAGGCTAGTTCCTGATATTGAAATAGAGATTATTGAAGATAAGAGGATCAGGCACCTCATTGACAAAAATATCAGGCACCTCATTGACAAAGATCCGAAGTCTCACCTTCTTCAGATATTGGTTGTAGGTTGCGGTATTCTAATTATAGCATGGGATTCGCCGCGCCCCTTTCCATGAGTGACCTGACCCAGAAGTGAGAGGTCACAACACATGCCAGATAAATGCTTAAAGATACATTTTCAGAATTGTGAATGTATTAATAAATAACATTTATTAAAATGAGAGCAGTTATGTTTACCAAATGTATTTTTTTAAATCGGAAATTGTGAGATTAACACCAACTCAAATGTAGGTAAATCGTTACTGTGGTTATGCATGTAATCAAATGTAGCGGCCCCCATGGAACGTTCCGTAACCGAAACATGCTGAATTTACTTGAAAATAAGGCACAACTTTTTTAATTTTATATTTTATCTTCGGAAAAGCTTGTATTGTGGCCTAAGGAAAGCAATTAGTGAACTACAACCTAAAGACAGATATCAACAATTTGGCCAGCAGTCTTAAAATTATTGCTGTATTTCATGTGACATGTAAAATAAAATGTAAATGAATGACTTATAGTGATCAACAGACATGGTGATGCCTGTCAAAAACATATTTGCAGAAAATATACATAGACGTTGGTATTGAAGCGTGTACATTGGTACGTGTACCCGTACGCATATAGCATAGCTACATATCCCAAAAATGTGCACGATATCAGCCAGGTTGTTGCAGAGTTAAGCAATGCTTCTTGTTTGGCGGGTAGGTTCGTCATGCTAGATATCACAAATGTCGACACGCCAGGCCGGGCAAATAAATCTGAAAAACAAACTCATGGTATCGAAAAAAATTACATCATCGTATTTTTTATCTATTCTGACGAGTATGTATTTTGTCTATTAGCATGCCAGTTATTTTATATGTCTTTTTTGTGGACTTGAGTATTTTTTTAAAAGTACGAAATGAATGCTAGCTATAATATGTATGCGATTACCACAAAGGATTGCTCGACAGCCTTTTGACCATTTTTTTTATCACTTGGTAAGTTCACATTTTGATGTTTGCTTGTAAAATAACTTTACATGGATTTACATTAATTACTACATGAAGTTACATGTAATTCCACATGCATTTACATTAGCTTCTCTCATTACACTATGAGATGTCCATGTTTATAAACGAGAACTATGTCTGTATATTGTAAACAAATGTTTTCCTGATCTCGCATTAATCATACAATCTTTTTCACCAAATGGGAGCGTGTCCACATAAAGAATTAAAGCGCTTCTGGATTCAACATGAGGTTCTCAGTATGTGTTTCTGTGTGTCTTTCAGCGGGATTGCTTGAATCCATTTAAAACAATGCATCGATCTAACAAACAATGCATCTATTAAATTAAAAATGTATCAGTTGAAGCAAATAGTAGATCCATTAAACTTGTTGATTTATTCATTAAGATGTGTTTTCATTGGTTGATTCAATATTATCCTATTATGCTTGCCATTATAATTCAAATCACCCTTTCATGAGTTTGTAATGTTCATGCGGTATTGTCGCGTACTTCAATTACCTACTACATCTGTGTGGAGTGAATGTATCAGAACTCCATATTTTTAATTGATGCTTAAAAATATCGTTCATCTTATTTGTTTAATACCATATGAATGTGCCTGTTGTGTTTTTCTTGTCATCACGTGACTTAATATATCTGTATTCATAAAACATTTTTACATACATGTATAATATTTAAGTAACTATCTCGCCACCTTTTACAATATATGTACACCGTTTCTTAACGTACTGACGACGAAGTATATATATAACTTACATATTTTGAGAATCCAAACTCTGTAAGCACAGTATAAACGACTTTAACCAGTCGTGCCAAACACCAAAACTGTAGCGTTGAATTAAGAGTTACCAACTTATTTTACGCATATTCAGTCACGGATATTTTAAAAATCCATAAAAAATTCTATACTTGTAATCGCCACTTACACATTATTATATATTATTTTATGACAAATGTTTTTGTAGTGTACGTTTGCCGTTTGTTGGCGTGCTAGTTTCTTTAAGTGCCGTATGCGCCTGATGCTTGCATATTGTAAACATGTCAAATAACTAAATCAGTAAATAACTAACTAAATAAATAAATATTAATTAATTAATTGATAAATGCTACCTTATCTTTTTGAGATATAAGTATTACTTTACTTCACTTTACTGTAAACATATTTTATTGCTTTTCTTCTATATGCAAGCGAAAGGGTTGGACCACGAGTTCTTCCAACATTAATAAAGGCCCACCCAATTTCGGTATATAAATTACGAATAGACGTTTATCTTGTTAATCCAGTGATTAATACGCTTCCCAACATTGGATATGACAGTAACGATACATAAGTCAATATTGCACAGAATGTTGTAAGAACCGAGTCGTGTACCAGAGTTCTCACATGTAAACTTGTCGGAAACAATCAGATTTATTCCGTAATAGTTTCGTATAGTATGTTTTGAAATATCTTAACATTGTATGGTTTAAAACATTCCCTTATATAAAGCTCGAACCCTGTACCTTCGGTTCATTAGACACATATTAGACGTCGCTCTATCCGACTGTGTCAAAGGTATTAAATAATATATAACAAATGTCACGATCTGCAATCTGATTGGCTCCGATAATTTGACATGTGAGCGATCTCGTACTATTGTTTGGAATGTCTGTTTCTGTCAAAGTGATTTTATATATAAATTACTTTTTTCAGACATTATTTGATTAGTATCCTAATTTACTGTTCGACTATTATATTTTATATATCAGTAAAACGGGCACTTTCTTAATAAATAAAAATCCTTACTTTTCAAAATTAGTTGAGAAATAGAAAAATTACAGTTGTTTTTGATAGGCCAAATACATGAATAACTCTGCTCCGTCAAACAAATAATTGTTTTTAAAATTTCTTTATAAAAAATGTTGTTGCTTTTTAAAAAAAAAATCTACAGTGAATTCCTATGAATATAATTATATATTTTTTAAATATTTGACACATAGTTACAACTGCCTTTTCTAAACGCATTTAACCTTCAAAAATAATAGGTACCCGCGTACATTTTTTTTGTTTAGATATCGAGAAGGTTAGTATATGACCCACATTCTGTTTTGGTAAATCATCGATAATTTCAATAAAACCAACTGTGTGCAAAACCGATACAATTTATCACAAAAATCAAATCCAGTTACTTTATTATTTGTTTCAGGCGTGATGTTTATAAACCTATTCTATGAAGAAAATGAATGATATATGCACAAGTAGAGTGGTATATAGAGGATCTTACATGAGTGACTGTGTATAATTGATTTTAATAAACGAGTTGGATAAAATGATAGGATACGAGGCTCTTGCCGAGTATCCTATCTTTTTTATCCAACGAGTTTATTAAAGTCAATTATACACAGTCACGAATGAAAGATTCTTTTTATCACATAACAGACCTACGACGTGATAGTTTCACTTTATTGTTGTCAATTTTCCTTATATACGTCGGCAATTTGTAAGACAAACCATGACGTCGTTTTGTTGTTTACATGACGTCGCTACGTTACGCGGCTGTAATTGAGTTCGCCCTACAAATAATGAGACACCTCAAACCAAATTTAACGTTACTAACATTCATTTTATGAAGTAAGATTTCAAATAATGATAAATAATTAAGGCGTCTGAAACGGATCGTATGATAAACCAGGCAAATAATTGGGATTAAATGTTTTACTGTATACAAACACAGTGATTCGGTCCTCATTTGCATCTGTAATACACTACACTCCATTGATATGAAAACGCAACACGGGAATTTCCGCTATATATTGTATATACAACAAACTTAATTGCACATAATATTCCAAAGAAATCCCAAGATGTTTTTTAAAAAGAAAGTTGCAGTTAACTAGAGAAAGGACACAACTGTGATGTTGTAGACGTTTTAATCACACTACACTTTGTAACAAGAACTTCATAAATGTTGAAGTAGCTCTTTAAAAAATTGAGCTAGTTCAGTACTGTATTTAACGTAAATAGTTTGTAAAATGTTGCATCCTAAGTTTGCTCACATGATTGAGCCAAACGCGTACTCTGTGAATAATGAAACATTGAAAGAATACTATTTGCTGTATTATTTGTTGTTTTAGTATTTTTTCCAAAAGGAAAGGTCTTACGTAGCCATGTACCATTCGATTAAACGCAGCATATTGTACATACAATATATAGCGGAAATTCCCGTGTTGCGTTTTCATATCACTTGAGTGTAGTGTATTACGAGAAATAAGTCATGGCTTTATTGCACTCCCAGAAGCCATGTTATGTGATAAATTGCTGTTAATGTCTTGCAAAGCCTCGGAAGAAATGACAGATTTTGAGGGGAAAAAGAGCAATTTCGAGAAAAAAGTATTAGCTTTTATTTTAAATTGATTTGTTAGCATTTTAAAGGGAAAGCGACAATCTTGAAAATATTTTAAACTTACGGCGTCCCGTTAGTTGTTCTACAATCTTTTGGTAAATCATTAATATTAATTATAGGAAAAGGACAAAGCAGATTGTTTTTGTATATTACTAACTGTTTATTATATTACCAATAAGAATAAAATATTTAAACATATGGTAGAAGTATAAAATGAAAACTCAAACATTAAATAATTATATGCAAGCAGGTTTAAAGTTAAAATGTTACTGGATCAAAATATCGAAATGTTAATTTTAGTGCTTGATAAAATCAAGCATTTATTTTATTTAAAAATCCTTGATAAAAACGTCAAGATTTCCGTCTGTCCCTTTAAGGTAATGCAATATAGAAAGTGTCGCTGTACTTGTTTTTTAGAAAACTTACATATATAAAACCTCTTATTTTCATTGTTTATAATTATAACATTTTTCACTCAAAATGACGCCATGCAACTGTTTGCGTTGTTGACGTTATTGACTGTTTTTTGGAGCATTTTGTTTTTTCTGCATAAATTTCAAGGTTGTAAGTTTATAATAAATACCATGTTTGTTGATTTTCGTGAATATAGGATTTATATTCATCTCCAAGAGAAAAAAACTCAAATATTTTCAATGAAAATATACGTTTTCTCACTTCTCGATAAAAAAAAATCCTATATTGACTCAAAATAAACAAATATCCTCTATTTATTCAAAACAAATCCAAAATAAAGTGTTCTTAAGAATAATATTTACAAAGTTTGTGCCGTGTTTTTGCTTGTCTTTATGTTCATATATGCATTAATTGGTAATAAAGGAAGCATTGCTTTCATTAATAGCACGGACCAGCATATCGTGCAGTTCCGATTGTGCATTTCCAATCGTTGTTTCGTTTAAAATGTAAACAACATCACGCAGTGATGCACATTGTTTCGCTCCAATCATATGTGCAGTTTATGCAATCCACACATCCTCGCCTCAGACACACACAAAAAAACGTGTTTTTGTTTTTTTAGAAAGGAATGGACAGTTTAGTATTTATTAAACTGGACATACCATACCTATCTATATATGTGTGTTTACAAACAACAAGGTATAGTTCTGACAGCTTCCAAGTTCTTGGTAAGTGCATGGGCAATGTTCAAAGGCAATTGCAGCAGATTAATCTTAATATGTACGTTGTAGAATTGCGTCAAAATAATTTGAACAATAATTGAAACGAAGCTTTTCTAAAATAAATATAATGATCGATGTCCTTGTGAATAAATGTTTATCTAAATTTTCGTATGGAAATTTATTACAATCTTTTGAAGATATTTGTTTATTTACTAGGAATTTGAATTTGACAAAGACGAATTGCATGTCGTTTGAGCAGGATGTCGTTTTAGTAGGTGTGTTTATACAGCATGAAGAAGAAGCGTCCATATTCACGGCCATCCCCACCTAAATTTACAATCTTTTTAATATTTTACAATAAGTCATAAGGACTCGTGAGCACAATGTTTACAGTATAGTATATATTATATAATATCTTCTATTGTATTTATAGTATCATTACCTATTTTCAAGTTGAGTACAACATTATTTTTCAATTCAAAAGTTTAAAAAGCATTTTTTTCTTAACGTTATTAAATCACCATTATTTTTTAATATAAACACTTCTGTGGTTTTATACATTTTACGGGGTTCAATAAATACGATATAAAATTTACTTTGTCTAAGATCTATATGAAATTTAAAAGTTCGATAAATGTTGCTCAATTTGGTGTCCATAAATGGTTATTTCGATTGTTAATAAAGTAACATTTAAACTTTGGTTTAACACTTAAAAAAAAAGTTTGTGTTTTATTAACTCCATCTGAATACCATATATCCAAGTTAAATCCAAGTTGAAACAATTCATTTCTTCATCATGTTCATTGTTCAATTTGTTGTTTAAGGAATATCATTTAAATAATTTAACCTTATTATAAGAATTACATATAATATTATGTTTGTTCACTTGATTGTACAATATGTGATAGTTAACGCGACCTAGTTCTCCATAAATAAGTCATTTTGAGTTGTTGGCTTAACACAAATTTGGTATTTGCAAAACTTGTTTACACCCTTTCTATTTGATTTGCATGTTTGAAACCTCAAACTTCGCTCCCATAATTGAATTAAACGTTGATTTAAAGTGATCAGAGAATACTCGTATTTGATTTGCAGCGTAAGTGTGCATGTTCCTTAGGTAACCTATACCAAGGTGTGTTTTGTCGCCATTCTATGTTCTATATCTATGTTCTATATCTCAACCCTTATTTTAAAACAATTCGTCTAAAATCCTTATTTAATATTTACCAATATTACAAGTACATGTGCAAGGTTCTTAAATATACATAATTAACGTTTGTTTGACGTCTTAAAACGTTCAAGAAACGCTTAATATGCGAATTTCTCATTTAGTAATATAGGAGAAAATAAACATTCTTAAATCGATATTTGAATTTAAATGAAACTTGGTTAAAATGGTCGTTGTGTGGGGTTATTTTAGATTTAAACAAGATTGCCAGCATTACAAAAATACATGTAGATGAACTATAACGAAAAACTTTACATGTGTAACCATTTAATACAACTATTGCGTCTTCAACACCACGTTGACCTTTTCTTTTAAGTAAAATAATAAAATCTAGCCGTTATTTCTTATGGGATACCAGGATATGACAATGTATATCAACTCTGCATGTTTGACACCTTTGTATGTTTAATGATTAATATGTTTATACACAAAATAAAACTTTGCGCTTAAAACATGTGGAACAAATCGCTTATTACTCCATCAGCGTTAGAAACTTCTCTCGTTGTCCTGATTCTAAAGGCAAAAGATCGACTAACATGAGAAAAGATGGCCTACAGAAATCACAGCATTCAAACGCACAGTACCACAAACAAAGACCAAATTAACTTTACAATGAAAATGACAATACACAACAGAAAGAGTGGTGAAGACAGGGCTACCGGTTTGGAACGGTCAGTAGGCAATATGGCCCACTGGTTAGTTAAAATCTATTTTAAGTGTACACACTCTCGATACATGAGAAGATGCATACTGGTGTTAAACTTTTGTGGATCTGTCTTTATAGCAGTCCTGTTTAGTGACCTATATTTACATGCAAACAAAGACAACGCGCTCGAATGTATTATATATCCGTAATTATACCCCATTAAATGCATTATATCGTGCTTAATTAAGCACGCATTTTTGCGCATACAACACTACAAACAAGGGACAAATTATGCATGAAAGTAATCGGCTAATTTTGAAATCCTTTGATTTATAATGATGCCTCTGCAGGTTTGTTTTGTGTCTTTGATAAATTATACTCAGTTGTAAAAGAAACTGGACACTTTGAAATATTTACTTTACACCCTATCCTCTTTATCAAGCGACCGTCCCTTAATGATTCGACATACTGAAAAACAAATGACAACATTATATTGGCAATGGAATGATAAAAACGTTGGTACATGTACCAAACACGGCATAATTATTTTGGAATATGTCAATTTAATTCAAAAACAACTTTATACAATTAAATCTAAACAAAACTCAGTATCCACTTTCTTTTGCAACTGAGTATAGAAACAACACGTAAAACATTGTTTCTTTATTTAAGCATGTGTCAGATGATTAGAACATTGTGGCTTGTAGTATGACCAAGATTGCTTTCTTATATTGTAGATTACCTAAATTAACGCAGTGTCTCAATTAGAAATTGTATCATTAACTTATATTAGCCTTTGTGTTTGTGATGTATAATTTGGCATTTTGTTCATCTTTAAAGTTGTTTTTTGTTTTTGTGCGTGTTAGTGGTTGACTGTCGTCCTTGAATGTTCCTTTTTTTCTTTTCGATTTTTATATCCCTTGTTATGTTGCTTAATTTATTTCAATATGTTACATTAGCAATTGCACTTCTGTTATCATTTGTCATGGATTTGTTTACATGCATATTTGCTACAACTACCAGTGGCATACAGATCACATCATCAAATAAATCCCAACCAAAATCGTATGCGATTAAATAAAATACACTATCATAGATGGCGACACTAGAATGAATAGTAAATAGAGGATCTTACATGAGTACTCATTCATTATTGAATTTATTAAACGAGTTTGCAAAATGATAGAGCCTAGCATTATATCATTTTTGCTGACGAGTTTAATACATTCAATAATGAATGAGAACGAATCGTTGATGTTAACGAAAAATAAAGAAATAAACCAAATTTTAATATGAGGTATGAATACCTCGATATATCTATTTCCGTCCTGGGTTTTGGTTATTTTTTCTTCTTTCTACCTCCGTCTTTCGTTCGGTAAATTTAGTAAACAAACCAACAATAAAATAAGTCTCGTAAATTTATGTTAAGTAATCACACCGCTGGTAACTGATTTTATTGGTGTTTTAAATCATTATATATCATTTATAGCACATTTTAGGCCATATATGACATGACGGTCGAATTTTGTTGTGGTAGAGGCAGACCACCACATATTTCCTGGGTAGAACCAGTATTGTATACCTCCCACCATTCGTAAGAATCGACACTATGCATCTACAGTGTAACGCGTTGCTCCATTGTACGTGACATCTTACAACGCTGCACCATATGACGTCAATGGATGGCGATAACAAAATGCCGACACCCATACCTTTTCATTAAACAAGTGTTTAAATGTATAGACTAGTTGGCGTAAAACGAAATTCTTCAGACTATAGAACCATTAACATGCAGCATTTGACATGCATTTAAGTGTTAACATCGATTCTTTCTTCTTTGCTTCCGGTCTTGCTTTCTAAGATTGAAACGGGGATCACATCACTTGGGAGCAACAAACACAATTATTCATTACATGATACATCTTTACTACATTACGGACCATCGCCATGATGATATATTCCATGTTGTCTCGAACGCTTAAATTGATATATACGTATTAAAGCAATATAAACATTATTTTATTTTCGAAAATATGCTTGAAACACACGTTATTTCTCAATTTACCATGCAAATAAATGTTAATGTGATTTTATTATAGTCTTCTAATACCGATAATGATTCGAACTAAAGTAAAACATTTTTAATACCGAGCAGAGCTCGGCCGGCGCAGCAGGCCGACGATGATCGGCTAATGGTAACACATGTGCAAATGTTGAAATCGTACCTGGCTGGGCAAAAAAACCGTGTCGCACCGGAAGCGCCGCCATTGATGAAATTGTGTTCGGCAATTTCGGATTTTTTCCTCAAATCATCAGGGGATCAGTCTGTTTCACTTGGACGATTGTCTCTTTTCGTAGTTTGGAGTATTCGTACTAGTTCGGCTAATCCCGTCACAAGTAGTTACGAATGAAGCGATATTCATTAAAAGAATGCTTATCATTAAAAGTGTTTTATTATTTGTTATTGGTTGTCAAAATTAAACTAATTCAAAAATTCAAAATTCAAAAATTCAAAAATTCAAAATTTCAAAATTCAAAATTTCAAAATTCAAAAAATTTAAATTTCAAAAATTTCAAAAAATTTAAATTTCAAAAATTTCAAAAAATTTAAAATTTAAAATTCAAAAAAACAAAAATTTCAAAATTTCAAAATTCAAAAATTCAAAATTCAAAAAATTTCAAAAATGTTACATTCAAACTTTCAAAATTCAAAAATTTCAAAAATTCAAAAATTTCAAAATTTCAAAAATTTCAAAATTCAAAAATTTCAAAAATTTCAAAATTCAAAAATTTCAAAAATTCAAAAATTTCAAAAATTCAAAAATTTCAAAATTACAAATTTTGAAATTGTCAAAAATTTCAAAATTCAAAAATTTCAAAATAACAAATTTTGAAATTTCAAAAATTCAAAATTTAAAAATTCCATAATTTAAAAATTCCATAATTTAAAAATTCCATGAATAATTTGATTTAATAATAAAATAATTGTTGCCTTTTAGGTTCGGTCGATATGTGTTGTATTTATCGACCTGAGAAAAGTGATACCGACCGAGGCGATATCAGGTCGATAAATAGAGTTTAATAACCAGTGTTTTTGAGATACGGGAAATATCTCCCGAGGTAGAGAAATGGCCCCGATATAAGAACGAGTGCAAACATAATTCAGAAAATTATATTAGTACACCATATACTGAACCAAATAAGGACTCAAATTCCAACTCTAATATAACCAATGACATCCAATCTTTATGTAGGAATCTAGGAATCAAAACCTCTTGAAAACGAAACACAGTCAGAATCAAAGAAAAGGGAAATGCGAAATAAACGGGAAAAAGGTATATTATCAAAACATATCAAATAAATGACATACCAAAAGCTGCACCATTACAGAAAGATGAAAAATTCAACCTTGCTATGGATGCTATACTTGCCTTTGAAATAGAACAGATGTCGTACGTTTTTTCTAAATGCGAAATATGTCTTGAAAGAAGAACTGAATTGAAAATGATCAATGACACTGTTTGTAGTAGCTGCCAAAAAGATATGTCTGATACAAAATAATTCTCTCTGGAAAACAATATAAACCCAGGAAAGGTGCCTCTTGAGTTGAAAGAGTAAAAATAAGATAATTTTCAAAATTTGGTTTTAAAAAAAATCACACCGTAAATACCTTAACTGTTACAATAAACTTGGTTGAACATCTATGATAAAGACGAAGCGTTTCCGTGGTCGAATGGTTAACGACGTTGCATTCTAAACCTTCACCTCTCATCGCTGCGGGTTCGAATTCCACTGGGAGCTCGATATGTAAGTGAGGAAGTGTCGATTCTTACGGATGACGAGAAGTTTACAGTACTGGTTCTACCCAGGAAAAGTGGGTGGATGCCTCCAACACAAAAAAAATCGGTCGTCATACTAGTATATAACCTTACATGTGTTGAAAATGACGTAAAACACCATACAAACAAACAAACTATGATAAAGATCGAGTTTGAGTTTACCAACTACCACAATTTAGAGGTGTGTCAAATGCCAAGGCCATTGCTTGGTCAGCTGATTTTGATGATCTAAATTATGAATAGTCAATTAATTTACTCATATGTTGATTGACAAGAAACATAAGATAGGTTAGTATTTTATCACAACAATATAGAATAATTATTAAGAGTAAAATATTTGGTTTACAAGTTAAATTTTACATGCGATCCGGTATATCATATAAGTATAAATTTTAAGAGCTCTGCTCGGTCTTAGGCAGTGCCTAAAATTCATATTAGGCTTGTCCTAAAAGTATGACATTAGTTGTACAAGAATGATAAAATGGATATTTGTAACATACGTAATGGAGTAATAAAGAGTTTATACATTTTTTATATTAGAATATATATTGATTGCTAAGAAAACAAAATAAATTGCAAAAGCACTTAAAAAAAATATAAAAATATAAACAACTAATACAAAAAACAAAACAAAAAAAACACACTGAAAGTTCAAATAAATTAATGTTTAATATAGTATTTGGTAGACGCGGTAATAAATTCATAATTACATTTTGTATACCGACGTAATTAATTAATGCAGTGGAAACAGTAATGTTCAGCCAAAACTGCAGGAGCTCGTGAACAACATTGCGAATCAACCATATGTATGTGTAGAGGGAACTACAGTAGGTATGTAGAATAGTGTGCAATATCTGAAGTTCTTTTTCAACGAAGTGAGTGATTTAAAATTGTATTAGTACTTGTCAATGGGATTTTTGAAGGAATAAACTGAATTTTCAGGTCGATTATTTCAATTATTATTCATAAAAGAGGGGAGAAAAGTCATAGTAGTTGGCATTAACTGATAATTCGGATATGTATGGAGTTTCGAATGTTATGCGTCGAAAAGTAACATACTGCAGATGAAACTATTTCAGAAACATAATTTAGATGTCATTGGATTGATTATTTTACAAAACGTAATAAGTTTATTCTATGAGGCCTGTTTCCGAGAGTCTCCCAACCAGTTGCTTGTTTAGGTTTCGGTTATTATAGTATACATAGTTCCAAAGAACTAAATTCGGAGCTATTACACATAATCTCTTAATTTTGATTGGTTGACAAGGTAAACAAACCAAAAACTCTTGCTAAGAAATTAAAATTCAACTATTCAAGAGTACTTATACAGGTTAAAATCATACATTTGTGCAATGTTATCATAAATCGTTGCAAAATCAAAAAAAGAAGTATATTTTACATTTTCCTCATGTTTCTACACGCAAGTAGGTGGGTCAGCACCATCCGACCCAAACAGCTTTTTCAAAACATACTCAATGTATGGTTTGTGTATGTTTTTTTTGATAAAACTAAGATAGGTCTTTCAAAAACAAGTAAGCAAACATATAGCTTCTTATATGAGGGGACTCAGTACAGAGCTTCGAGTTATAATGTACGTCTATGGGCACAATTTAGCCTTTTTCGGTGTAGACTTAACCGACGGTCTGCCTGATAATAATGCGTGTGCTTGTCTCTAACATATACAGAAATGAAAAGAAACACATAGTGGATATTTTCGCTATATATTGTATGTTTAATATGCTACTGCTAATCGAATGGTACAGGTCGACATTAGGCCTCTTCTTTGGGAAAGAAGGTTTAAACAGCACCGAACACACCAATGGTTTTCGTTATCGACAGAATGCGCATTTGGCTAAGCAGGTGAGCAAACGTAGGCTTTAAACGTTGCAAACTCTTAACATTAAACACAATAATGATTGGCTGACTTTTTCAAGCGAAACTTCAACATTTATGAATTTCGTGTCTTTGATTAAAAAAGGTCTACTACATGACAGAGTTGTCTTTTCTGTAATTAGTTGTAGACCCTTTTTGTACAAAACACGTCGAGATACATCTGGAATAAATTAAGTGGAATTAGGTGTATATAATAGTGTAGTATAGGCAATTTTTGGATTATGCGTTTCGTTTTCCTTTCAGTATATAACACAGCAGGCACAGGACGTCCGACCTACGTGGGATATATGTTGATATAATGTCATGACGGCGGTAACCTTATTTCAACGTCAGTACGCCCTCCAAACCACGATGTCTAACAGACGTCAAGTTTTGACGTCGTAGTGACGTGGGATTGTGGTCATAAATACGTGAAAATAATGCACAGTCATGGTGACCTGAATCCAACGTCAATACAACGTTGGTGTAAGGTCATTAACTTAAATTCAACATCAATACAACGACGGAATTGACGTCTTTTGACGTCCAAATATGACGTCTAAAAACGTTCACTTTGACTGTTAATCCAACGTCAGTAATACCTTTGACGTCAATATAACGCTGGTTTTATGCGCCGGAAAATGACGTCATCATCTTTTATTTTGAATGTCAGATCAATGCCACTACGATGCCAGGTTATACCGTCGTGCCAACGTTATACTGACGTCAAATACCTGCTGGGTGGCGTCATATGACTTTGGATTGTCTTATAATTTTCATTTAAATTAACATCAAAACGAATATTAAAGGTATCGCCAAAATACGAACTAGTATCCATTTTCACACTGCAATCATAATACATGTGTATACCGACCTAATCCCACCGTTGATATGACGTCGATGCAACGTCGGGTTACAACTCATCACGGTCACATTAAAGGAACGTAACTATAAATTTATAAAACTCATCTTAGACATTATTTTCCGGGTTGATGACAAATTGTTATTGTTTTATGTGTGCTTTTAACTATTTATCACATATGTATAAATAATCCTACTAATAGCTATTTAAACGCAAGAAAAAGAAAAAAGTTTTAAAGTTAATAAAAATATATACAAATTAACTATCGCTTTCATGTTATGTTAACCATCACTTACTTTGATATATGTCTGCTACTTTGTTCACTCTGCAGCTTGTCAGACAACTGAAACGTGGATAAAACTGTCCAACCTTAGAAGTTGGCCAATACAACTAAAACATAAAATGAGAGAGAAGATCACAAGTAGAATAAAAAAAACATCCGATGTCAATACAAAGTTGAGTTTTGACGTCGGTATAACATCGGAAAATGACGTCTAAAAAGCTTTCATCCTGACTGTAAATCCAACGTCAATAAAACGTTGGATTTTTACGTCGGTAAAAGTCGTAAAATGACGACTAAAAAACTTTCATTTTGACTGTTAATCCAGCAAGAAAACAACGTTCGGTTTTGACGGCCGTTTGTCGCCGAAAAAAAGGCGTCTGAAAAACGTTCGTTTTGACTGTGAATTGTATGTCAGAGCAACGATGGATTATTACGTAGTACCAACGTTGTACTGATGAAAAATGCCTTCTGGGAAGTAACATCTTACATATACATTTGCCAATGTTCCTGACCAGTTTCAAAAAATGAAAAAATCTCAAACTTTGCGAAACATCATAAAAGTACAAATTTATGGGGAAAAAAAAGAAAAGAAAAAAAAGTACAAGACGTTAATATACATCTTATAATATCATTAAATGAGACGGTGATAACACGCGATGCACGAATATTTACATTTACATTTTTTTAAATCGTGTCTGTATAAAATTGTTCATTAGGTTTACCACCACTAATTAGATGTAAGCCTCCGAGGTGTAGTCGAATGTAGTTCCTATAATAAAAAGTAATCCCTCCTTTTTTGATGAAAACGGGCATTATAAGTAGGGGGAAAACAACCCATTCCTATTTGATTTTGTGGTTGTATGTATAAGAAGCGTATTAATAAGTTTTACTGGATCATTTATGAACATTTTCGAAATTTCGACTCTATGCTTACACTATGTGAGCAATGAAAACAGTCAGTCAATGAAAACAGATGTACCCTTGACCTGTTTAGTAAACAAACAAGAACTTTCTTACATGTCTTGTGACCCCACCTTTTCTGGTGATTTTTCAAATGGAAAATTAGTTTTCTATATGATCATTACACTGCTGCATTATCCATACTTGAGTTGAATTTGCAGCAAATCATTAATATGTGACACTTTAACATTGGTGTCTATGGGGGAAATAATTAGTGGTATAATACCATTACAGAATATGCCGACACTAATATTTCGTACTGCCGTTTGAGCTATCCAAATGACATTACTTGAAGACGAATTGAAGCGCAGCTTGATTCAGCTGGTCTGCCGTGTAGATCATTAAACTAAATTAATTTGTTACTCCGCTTTACACTATTGATTCAACCCATTTGGATATAAACATAAATGTCCAGTAAATGTCCAGTAAATGTCTATTAAGAAGTTCAGCATTCACAGAACGGTGCCAACGAAAGCCCATCTTTAAAACAAACAGATATAATATTGATATTTAAAGGTTGAGTGCGAGGAATCACACACATACAAAGGTTAAATATGATAGTAGCGATTTTTTGTATACACATACAATCGATTTAAGCTAACCAGCCTATTGACCGCTTCAAATCAATAGCCTTGTCTTCACCACCAGTTGGGTTGTGTATAGTCTTTCGTATATTTATTTAATTTGCTATGTGTTTGCGGTACAGTTCGAGCCTACGGTGTCATTACTACTCGGTGCTGTTGTTTATATTGGACCATCGTTCTCATTTGTTTCTCAATATTTTATATATCCAGACGCAAACGGGGCACCCGGCCTAACGATTTAAACCAACCCCACGTTTTCCCTACAATAACACTGAAAAGTATAAATACATAACACTTCACCAGGTTATTCCCTAACAAGCTAGCCACCTCAAACAGGGTTTATAACACAAACGCAGAGATGATCATGTGTACATGAATATAAAAACAAAATCTAGAAAATCACCATCAATTTACTTTTGAGAAGCAGTGAGGAGCAATCAGAGAATAAAACGTTAAGGGTAAGAGACGGATGGATTAAAGACAAACATTTAATATAACATCGTCCTCTAATATGTCTTTGCAAACGTATTTGAAAACGTAAAGTTCCCAATACATCTCGACAAACTGTAAAAAAGGTATACCACCAAAGCAGCAATGTCATAATCTCGTTAAATAAATGTATTTCCGTTATATTCCTTTTCTTTTTTTTATAAAAATAGTAAAGGTACTTTGAAGTTAATACTAGCGTTGATGGGGTTGTGTTTAAGCTATACAAAGGATACGAAATTTATTAACCGGACACCTACTACTGAAAAAAATAAAAAGTTGAAAATCATAAACTACATAAAAATAGCTCGAGGAATATCTCTGTTTATATTGTTAATGTTAAATACTGTGTATACATTCATAATCAGGTATTTTTAATTCATCATCCAGATTTCGCGATGTTTTAACAACACTTGCTTCGATTACATCTGTCTAGGTATCATATAAGAAACATAACATATCTTTCATAGCAATGCAAAAGCAACTCTGCGACAGTTAGTATTCGTTCGTACAATTACTAAAACGATTATCCTATAATCAGTAAGGAAATAATGGTAAAACTATATCTAGTAAGAATCCAACGCTTTTCAATTGAAGTCATAGAGGATATTTGTTGTTTTGGAGTGAATAACATACTTTATTCCATCTCAAAGTGAGAAAACTTTATATTTTCACGAAAATATAAAAGATTTCTCACTTTGAGATGAAATAAACTATGTTATTCAAGACAAAACAACAAATTTTCTTTTTATTTTATGGTTTTACAAACATTTTTTAAGGGAATTTATGGTAGAACAACAAAAGTAGTCCCGGCAGCTACTGTGAAATAAAACGCTATATTGCACAGTGTGGAATAACACTTTTATTTCACTGATAAAATACAGTATTTCATTGCATATCATAAAATAAAATGTTTTATCATGAGTGTTTACAATTATATTTCTAGTCTATTTATTGTATTTGATTTGGTAATTGCTATTTCTGCTTAAAATTCATGAATTATGGCGTAGAACGAAGCCAATGTCTGTATAAAACATGCATTCTGATCGAAGCTCATACATGTAACATTCGACTGTATTAATTGCATGTAACCAATAGTATTCATCAAGGTTGGTTGTAACGCATAATTGCGTCTTAAGTATCGTTTAACTAGGATCAGGATTATGGAGTAAACAATTAGACGATACCACGTGCGTTTTGCAGGAATTAAATAACACAGTCACTAATATTGTTTTGAAATTGTCTATCAACAGAAGGTGTTTCGAAAATTAACACATATTCCCAAAGGTTATGTCAAAAAAGAACAATATACAGCTACACAATTGTTCCAGCTGTGAAACGTTCAATCATATGGAGCTACATTACCATTATTTTAATATAGGCCCTTAAATAAATACTTGCCTTTTTTATACACTCTGTTAAAAGTGTACATTGTATAATATACTTCTATAATTGTAAAGAATAAGAAAACCTCCCCATTTATTCTGTCTCTGATTACAATATATGCATTTATTCACTTGATTATATTTCCTATTACTTTATTTACAAACTAATAGATGCATATTACATGTTGTTTATGTAAGGTGTGTTGAGGGATTGTCTACCCCGACCCTCACAAACGTATTACGGGGTGAATAAATGGATCACCAATAACCTGGTGATTGAAATTAAAAAAAAGAAAAATACTTGCACGAAAACATTCGATCATTATCATGCTGGCCATATAAAAGCACACAATGTAGTATCAGCATGGGCATTAGATGATGCGGTGACCTGTTTTTGTCTCGAAAATATTTACCAATTTGGAAGTAAACAGTCACCCTGTTTTTGAATTCTGAAGTGAAAATGATCACTTCGCATAAAAGTCTCTTAATATTGTGTCTAAGTGAGTTAAATGTGTAAGTGACTTATATCCAGATCATGTAAACATAGCTTCATTATCATAACACTTGTGATATTAAACAAGTGACTTAAATCACATTGTTTGGCCCATATGTTTGATTCGCAGATAGCGCATATTCTGGCTATCCTCAAACGTCTGTTAAAGAACCAGATAAATCCACCCGATACTATACCGAAGGAATAAAGAAACGCAACTCGGAAAATTCCTCTATATAATGTATATACTGCACACTTAATTGGCTTATTTTAATAAACATATTAAAATGATTAATTATAAAACACAACATTTTACTCTTATGTAAAGACGATGTTTATATTGTTGTTAAGATATTCGTCTTGGTATATTGTGTAAGGGGTTAATCCGTATCGGTATCTGATTGGCTCTAAATTGTAGTATATAATAAAAAAGTATACACGCGTAAAATCATTGGTCGAAATTTTCTGAGTGAAAAGACAGTTTTTGTATTTTTTAAAATTCATTTACTCAAGCTTCATATTGAGGAGAGAAGCAGAACTCATCACGATCCCGCTTTGATCTCGTGATTTACATTTGAGGCTATAGGAGGCCGTTGATTTCCTGTTTACCATCGAAACAGAAATCGATGGGATGGAAGATTGTCGGTAACCGGAAAGAAAGATTTTCGTGTCCTTTGACACGGAAAGTGGAACTATTGTATATGTTGCAAGTGTTTGAATTGGTTTGAATAGCGGTAACGATGGCAGCAAGAGGTAAATCGAGGCCTGATTACAAGAAAATGCATTCAGGAGGTACTGCGCAAATGGTCGGAGACGAAGGAGATCATCCTTCGGGTTTTGAAGTGATGTTGTTAAAAAAGAAGACGTGAGCAAAGGGCCGAAGGAGGCGTCGAAGAAGTAGACGAGGAAGCCTTACTGTTGAAGGAATTGGAAGAGTTGGCCGAGGAGGAGAAGAATTCACCGCAGGGTTGGACTGGAAAGCATCTTAACCCGATAATAAAAAATGACAAACGAATATTAAAAGAAACATTTGAAGTATATGTCAAGCCATCTTATACTTTTTATTTCAGATCAGACATAACAGAAAACACTACTCATTTTTCAATTTTGAAAAATCAAGTTCCAAAC